>VKOC01020818.1:0-49016 GCA_009364415.1 Spea multiplicata
CTCAGGCAGTCTCTCTCACACAGAGACTCAGGCAGTCTCACACACACGCAGACTCAGGCAGTCTCTCACACACACATATCTGGTGTGGTCACATTTTATCTTCAAAAGAGCATCAATTCTAGTAATACTTGCATACATTTTGTAAAGGAACTCTGCAGGTAGGTTGTTCTAAACATCTTGGAGAACTAACCACAGTTCTTCTTTGGTACATTGACTATTTTAGCATTCATTTAGATGCAGGTCTTATGTGCATTTTCTTAACAGTTTTCTTGTTTTAAATTACTTTTGTTTAAAAGTCATATTATTTTCTGAAATAAATGTTAAAAAATATACTTGTCTCTTTTTTCAGGTCTACCATAGGATATGGAAGAAGCAGTAGTGTCTTGGATACCACACAATTACTATTGGAAAGAGACCTTTAAATAAGGAAAGTACAGAAAAAAGTAATTACTTGAAACAGCATCGGGAAATTAGATAAACCACCCAGGAAATGCAAGTAAAGTTCAAATAACAATTAACAACTAGCAACCTGTTTATTAAAAGGCCCCAGGTCAATAAGCATATCTCTAAAGGACAATTTGCGAATGTGAGAGCTTGGAGATTCATCGAGAACTAGCATGCTGCTGCTGTTATTAGAATTGGGAGTTTTATAATGTTAACAAATGCAGTTTTTTTCCCGCCTAAACCACCATATTTAATAAAGATGGCACAACTTCCATAATTTAATTTATTGACCATGACTATGGATCCAAAGGGCATGGAGGTTCTCCGTGTGAAGGCAATATACTGTGTGTATGAGAAGCTAGTGAAACGTTATGAGGCTTTTTCATTATAAGTCATTGCATAATACTACCCCTTTTCAGTAAATAATACTTAGTCATGTGCACTAAATCATTAATATATTTCACATTATAGTTTTAAATGGCTACACACAATTTCATCCCTTTTTATACTAATTTTAATTAATAAAATTATTTCGGCAAGGGTTTAATTTAAATAGCTCAAATATGAAGATTTTCCTGAAGAGACCAAATATGTTCGAGTTACAACTTCATGAAAAAAAAACCCAAGATGTTGGAAAACAAAGTTGAAGTCAGTGACGCAGACCCACAAGAAAGATGACGGTGCAAAGCACAAGAACAGCATTAAGGAAACCTGATAGAGTTAGATATCAGATGAACAGTTAAAAGTCTTGACTTCAATCTAAAAAATAAAAAACCTAAAAAGAAGACTGCACATTTAAAGGAGATTTGCATTTAATCTTTCTGGCAGAGAAGGGCCGTAACTTCCTCGGGGAAGAGGGGCAGCTGCCACAGCCACCACACGTTTCAGGGGTCAGGTTTAAGCCTATGCCTCCCTGTGCTCCCCTCCACTTCAGGAAATTAATTGTGACATCATCATGAGGCATGATTTCTAACCTTGCTCCATGTGACAAGATCCCTAGGTTCACTTCTGTGACAGAGCTTGGTTTAATCTATCTGAATTACAAGGAAATGCAATTGATTTAAAAAAATCTCTACCCTCAGCAGCTTTTATTACTTGTATCACAAAACTTAACAAAAACATCTCTGAAACAATGCAGTGAAACTAATAAATCGTAAACGAGCACTTATATACTACTTTTATTGTATCACATCTCCTATTAGCTCTTACAATAATTCTATAATAATTCACAGTCAGTCTAGTTGTTACGGATGCTTCTCTGTTATAAATGTCCTTTGGAATGCACAGTTCCTCTGAAAATGCAGAACTATGCATATTAATGGAGATTAAAATATGAATGTGTACTAAATAATTAGTGAGACAATTATTTTGTCACCAAGCCCACATCAGTGATAATTTAGAAGGAAGCAAATATATCCTGTAATTTTTAACATTTATTTTCCGTGGGGCATTTAATGAGAATATTATAACAACAATAAAAAAAGTGTGATTCAAGGCAAGACAATCAGCTCTAATTCTCCTTTATTAATTTGTCATCTAAATTTATCAGAATGGGAAACAACAAAAGTTTCCTTCTTTCTCCTCTGCGGCATAGTTATATTCTGTCTGCGATGCTTCTTTCTGCCATAGTTGTGTTGGCTTAAATGCCATATGTCACTTACAGAGAGTGCAGGCTGACAGAATTTGGTCATAAGGGAATATGAAAAAATTTAGCTGTTGTCATTCTGCCACATTCAACAAACTCTGCAGTGAAAAGAAAAACCCTCAAGATATGAAAAGAGAATGTGTCGGGTAAACATACAATGCCTGTCTAAACCTCTGTTTGGTTATGATTTGCACTCACTTTTAATTTAAGAAAACAGAAGCTTGTAGATCACAAAGACAACCAAAGTAAACTAGTTTTGCCTTGGACATGTTACTTGGTGATTGTTCCTGGGTTAATTTATTTATATCCTTTTAATCCAACAGAAATGTGATACTGTTAATTATATTGCATTTACACGTACACAAAAGTTTTAAACTTTTAAAAGTTTGCCTTTAATTAGAGTTAAGTAAATACATGTCTGCCTACACAGGACATGTATGGCTCATAGTTAATTTTTTTTTAAAACATAACATTTTCTAAAATTCTAAAACAAATTCTAAAAAATTTTTAAAACAAAACACAACACTGATACTGTTTCATTACATACAAATATGTTTACATTGAAACCAAGTTTGTTGTACACATTAAATTTCAATGTTTCTGTATTCTTTGCAGGCACCCTCCAGCTATCATATGCGCTTTAATGCATTTCTGTTATGTCACGTGTCAGCTATTCTCCTTGCATGTGATATAATTTCCCCCAGTCAAGACCAGCGCTGGCTATGCGAACATTGCAGGAGGGGGTGTCTAAGAGAACCCCTGTGTACATCCATGAAAAGCACTCCTTCTGCTTTCCTGCTACTGGCGAGAATTGTCAGATCATGGAAGAAAGTGTTTTTATATTTATTTTAGAAAACCACTTTAATATGCCGTTTTCTTTAGTGGGACTGTTAAGGACAGTTAACTGTCCCTTTAAGATTCTTCAAAGTCTCATTGTGGTCAATAGTTCTTCCAGCACTCAATTTACCTCTGTGAATATGCTAATAAAAAGTGAGTATTACTATGTATTATTCTGTTGGAATGTACTCAATCATTTCACTTTATTGTGGTCTGGGTCTAGCAGCATAGGAGCTCACCATTTGGTATGGCTCTGAGATCATATCTGGATAATACGTTCTAGGTTGTAGGCTGAAGGTGAAGTTATCTGCATTTAGAGAATTCAAAGGGAAACTGTACCGACATATGAAGGTCTTATTGATACTCTTTGGGATTTATTCACTAGCACTAGGCTTTTGCAGGTCCTCACAATGTAATGTAGGTGTTGCCATGAGTGTCTGGAGAATGTTTCACCATTAAAAGCCCTTGGTGAATAACCCCAGGTAAACGGCTTACTGATATGGCAATTCTTAGATTTACACCTAAGATTAAAAGGTCCTTTAGACCACACATATTGTAAGAATCATGCTCTGTAATATATAGATATATATATACATAAAAATGATCATCAAACAATGCAATAACAACTTCCAGTGCAACAGTGACATATGCTTAGTGTAATAATAAAAGCTTGATAAGTTACAATTTAGTAACAAGGCAATTAGCAAGAAATAATTCTAACTATACTTAGTACTAACTACTGCACATGTGCTAACACTTGACAAATGTTTCCAAATGTTCTTTGTCATTTATTAAGCTCCGCTTTATGGAAGTAGAAAATCTGTAAGGATGATCATAACTTACATGAAACTATCATAAATTGGTGAATAAACCATGTATTGAATGCCAAAAAAAGGATTATTTACTGTTTTAATACAGATAAAAAAATATATCAACAAAATGTAATGATTTCATAAAATATAATTAAGCTCCTTGTGCATTTGAATTTTAATAATTATACAATATATAATTTAAGTGAGAGAATGTATAATTTATTGTCTTATAAAATGCTTAAAACTTGTTCTGTAACAATTAGTAACTTTGATTTATTCTGATGTCTATAGATAGAACATTTTTTAGTTATCCTGGAAATTAAAGCAAATTGGAGTGCTAAATACTGAGCGATTAGCAGTAAAAACCATTATACCACATATAGCCCTTTTGCACTAGACTTAACCTGATCTCCTACAGAGTACTTATAATATAATCTTCTGTACGTTTCTATTCTGTCTAAGAACAGTATGAAATATTTTAAAGTATCCAGTTAATGTTCTATAAATAATTATTAAGCAAGATGTGTGCATTAAATCCTGTCTAAACTGTGGTTCTAATTGATTGATTGATTCCCCTGCCACTGGACATTTATTTTAATGCAGTACAATAAATAAGACATGTAAAGGTCTCATATTCCAAACATGCCGTGATATGCTTGTAAAGAAATAAATATCTGTGATATGTGATATTATTGTTCATATGATTATTTATCAGTCTCAATTATAATGTGTTTGTTCAGTTAAGAATGGAAATTGCAAGTGTTCAAAGAAAAATAAATAAATGTATTTCCTGGACATACTCAACCTTAAAGATGGACCTTTTACCCTACTTGTGTTGGGAAGTATGCACCTGCTGCTTTGATCTTGCAGCAAACAGATGGCCCTTATTTCCTATTAAGACACAAATTACTGATTCATTTTAATATGCTATGGACTACAGAAAGCCCAGGACCAGATGTCCATGCATTCTCCTATGGAATAGTTTTTTTTTTTAATTTTGTTTCCTGAAGAAAAAAAATACATTTTAAAATGACACATGGTCCTCTGAATTGTGTCCTATTATCCGCATGCAATGAATCAGAATATTTGTCAACAGCAATTAAAATGCATTTTGCCTGGTAATAAGCATAGTGGAGTGAAACCAATCAGATTTCATTTGTACTGTCAGAAATCTAAGCCAAGTGGCTAATATTATCTTGTGGGTTAATCTCTGCGGATACAACTAAGCGCTATTACATATTTGATTTTAATTAAAACTCAGGGTACCTTTCGAGTTTTGTTAGGAAGATATCCTGGGTCTGATTAGCTGAAGTCTGCACTGAGAAGTTAATTTGACATACAGCGTATTTTTCTTGAGGTAACTGTCTCAGGAAGCTGTTGGTAATAGCTGTCTTTCCAGTGCTTGTGGGGCCAACAAAAAGTAATGGCTTGTCTTGAAGAAGCAATGTCTCCAGGAAGTACATCTGCATAGCAGTCCCCGGTGTGCTCACTATAATGTCATTAAGCTGTAAGAATAAAAGAGAACAGGACAAACAATGTAAATAAACTGTTTTATTAATCACCCCTTTCACAGAACAAAAGTTCTCACATAGATCTTCGAATACAGACAAATACAAAATGAAAACTTGATGGTTGCAACCAGCTAAGCTAGCTCTGGAAAGTAAAAGGCGAAACATTACTTATAATGGAAGGCATTTTAATCACAAAAATAAGCTTTGGTAAGCAATGTTCAGCTTCGTATAAGGTCAACAGCAAAGGTCCTCTAGCTGTCTTTGCTACGCAACACTTGGTGCTATTTATCTGAATTCAGCACCAAATTATATCAAACAACCAAATGTCTCTCTAAAATATCTCAGATTCTCAACTTCAATAAAAAATGCTTGACTAATCATGTACCGTTTTATACTGTTTAATGTTCAAAAACATCAACTCTACCATACACATTAGTAGGATGGATTTAAGCAAAACAATATTCAGTTCCACATTACATCAAGATAAAACTCAATGTAATGTGTGAAAGTAAACCAAGAAAGTATATGAAAGGTATATTCAACGTGCTAACAAAGCTCAAACTTGGTGGTTTATGGCTCTGTTGTATGCAGTGCTTGAAGAATACAATTAAGTCACGGTGCTCAAGTAATCTTAACTCCAAATTTGTTTTAGACTAAATACCTACTAATTCACCCTGGCAAGGGGTTAAAGCAACAATCTGTTAGGTTTTGTGTTTTTATAAATAGGTTGTACATTGCCTTAATGGTATAGTTAAGGGACAATCATGCACAATTTTTACTTTTTTATATAGGAGAGGAAATTATTGCATATTCAGCAAAAAGAAAACCTTTGGCACCCCACACATAGAAACGAAATCAGTTTAAGTTTAGTAAGACTATGCGCTATGCAGCAGCACCAAGCTTTGCCATACTACCAGCTGAGATACGGATGAATAATGGAGAGAGATTTTAGTTACTGCATTGGACAGGTAATTTGTGATTTACGGAAGCCGCAGGTGCTAATGTCTGCCCCTACTTTCAATTATTTTTCTACTGTACAATTTCACTAGGCATATAGATTTTCTGTAATAATACACTGTGACATTTCACATTACACCGTCCATGATGTGTAATGAATGTATGAAGTCGCGTTACTTGATTTTATTTACTCAGAGGAATAAGTGTTTTTTCCCAAGAACATATTTAAATGTATAGACAGGCTGTTGGATTGACTGTTTTAAATGTTTCATGTAAAATATACAAGACATAACACAATTGTTATATTTGATAGGGCCAAATTGGCATCCAGAGTAAAAACGACATATGATCTAAACCATATGGTACTGTACTGGATGATTGGGGAAGAGTTGTGTAATAGTTACACAACTTGATGGAGTCTAAAATGGATACACAATTTAAGAACTTTGAATAGGGAAGTCAAAGAATTGACCCATGCAGTACATTGTTATTTTCTGGGAAGTACTACTTTTTGATTCATTTCCATGTGTTGTTTTTGGAACTTTTTGCCCCGTTGTATTACTTCTATTTGAAGCGTCAATGCCTTGAATTCTTATTTTGTTTCTAGCATTGGAAAACATTTCTACCGCATAGGGCCCAATGCAAAACCTTTTTCCTTAAACACTTGTTTCACGAGAAATACTTTCTAAGGCTTTGTTCTGATAATGTTCTCACTTGAAAATAAAACATTTGTAATTTATCAATTCTGTCTTTAATAGACTACTATAATGTAATAAAAGTATTTAAGTGATTCTTTTAATCATAAGAGAACAACATTAGGTAATTTGGGTAGGTGGCTGATGTGACGAGGGTTATGAATTTCATTATCTAGCATAAACAATTTTTAAATTTCTACTTGAAGGTTTTGTTTTTATTTACCGAGATCAGTGTCTCCCACTAGTGATTTCTTGCTTTATAATGAACAATTAAGATTTGTTGATTTTTTAGATTAATTAGATAGAAACAGAGGAACGATCAATTTAAAAATCAAAGAATGAAGCCAGCCATCTGTCTAGTACATGTATTCACAGTCATAAATTTATCATTACTAGTCTGTGTCTGATAAACAACGATATTCTTGCTGCTTATAATGATCAGCAGTTTATGCATGTTTGAAGTTATTTAGGCAGGGGGGGACTTTGTAATTACCCAATTAAACCCAATATTATTAAAGGAAATAATCATGATACAAAAATTAAACTTATAGACTTCTAGTAACATTTTTATATGATATACTTGTATCTTGTAAAACTTTTATTACTGAAAAGGTTACATGTTCAAATGGAAAGCTGCAAAAATATGTTTTGTTAATTGACTTTAAATATATTTCTGTAATGGCCCATGAAAAGCTAAACTAAACAATTGGGTACACAATATTCCAGGAAAATATCACACACACCTCAAACTAAAACAGTAAAGGTTTAAGTTACAACTACAGATTACAGGCTAATTACCCTAGTACCAGTACATATTATCTGCTAACCTACACATTATCAGAATTTTGTTATAGCCATTTATTCATTTTATCAGAAAAAACTCCAGCTTGTGAACATTATTACATGCAAACATCAGATAAGAGGAGGCAATCTACAGTCTTTATTCTTGAAACTTGTTATTTTAGATGTCTGACTTGCCCAAGATTAGAAAATGATTCTGACTACTTAAAGCTCAACATAAAGTGGACCAGACATTTTTATATCAGTTTCCAGGCTCACGTAAATATAGATGATATTCATGATGATACCTGTCTTCCCTGGATCTCTTTCCTTCTCTGCTGTTTCTTCTTGGAGGTCACAACACTGAACTAAACTCATCATCTTCTGTTCTTCCATCTGCACCCCCATACCTGAATTCACAATCTCCATTAACAACATGATGTATATATTGGTTTGATTCAGGAGACACATAACTGTCTCCCCTATTAACCAGGCACAATGCTTTGGGGTCATCTTTGGCGTACCCTACGTAGAAACATAGAACTTGACTGCAGCTAAGAACTATTCAGCTCTTCTAGTCTGCCCATCCTTCCTACTATAAACACCCAAATGTAAGTCCTTGGTCTTGCCTTAGATTCAGGATTGCTTTATTCCTATCCCGTGCATGTTTAAATACCTGTATTAGCATCTATCAATTCTGATGAGTGGGAAAGTACAGGACACCCTTCATCTGCTTCTCTACTTTGTGAAAAAAATTAATTAAAAATCATTATACTAACATGCAAAGTGACCCATGATACTGCTCTCCCATATATTTCTGCCCTCTTAAAAAAACTCCCCTACTTGATTCCCATGGGCTAAGGCTTTCCTCTTCCTTTGCTATCTCTTAATTTTCATGCAAAGAAGACTTCGCTTGCATTGCTCCTCTGGAACTCACTTCCACCTAACCTCCTGCTTTTCCTCTCCTTCACAATATTCAAGAACAACTTTAAAACTCACTTTTTAAACAGAGTGCACAATCTATTCAAGTAGAGGTTATTAAATCACCCATTCACACAACCCTCAGATTCACAGATAGCACTATCTCTCCCTCTGTTTTTTTCTAAACACCATTCCTTCTAAATTGTAAGCTTGTAAGCAGGGCCCTCATTGAATAATGTAATAGTTTGTCTGATCTAGTTTTGTCATACACTTTGACTGTATGTATTTGAAGAAGCACTGAATAAATAGTTGGCACTATATAAATAAAACACTATATTTATAAGTAGCAGACTCCTGATTTACAAGACTGAACATCTACCAAGTTTCTCTATCATGACTTTGTTAATTTGTATTGTTTTCTAGCGGTTGCATGTGTTATGTATTTTTACATATAATCCATTTAATGGATTGCCATTAAAGACCTTAGATTGTTTAAAAAAGATAATTTGTTTTCTATGATTTACTACTTTATCCTTGTCTAGGAATTATTGTATTTTTTCCCAACATCATTACCTCAAAACATAATTTCGTAACCTATAGTCAAGTATGGAACTATGGATATATACAATACTCTTATCTGACCTTTATTTGATGTTTGCTCCATCACATGTATAAGATACTGCTTTATACAGACCTCTGCTGCAACAAACAGTGGTTGCATAGCCCCAGGGAGTTGCTGTGTATTTGTGCAACATTTATCTTTAGCAACTTGTAAGGATCTCTGGGGTGCAGTAATGAAGAGTAGGGACAAATGTATGGATTCCACTCCAGATTGTTATGTTATTAAGTTTCCTCAAGAATAAGGAAGTTCAATTGCATGTGGCAAATAATGCATTTAATCTTAAAGCCTAAACTGGTTGAAGGACTTTTGATCCAGGAGCAAGGTATGTTAGTTATGAGAGGGCCCTGATATTGGTGTATGTACATTTTTGCACCTAGAAAGCTGTGTGGCTAAATATATAAACATACACTAAATTGTACATTTATGTCTCAGGTGCACTCATACCGTACTAAAAAGTTTCTGAATAAAATATTAATGTCTCACACAATTACCACATTTGGGGCTATTACACCAATAGCCTGTTTGTTATTAATGAACCTTAGTTGATATCCCTATTAGCATCCTGCTGCCAGAAGCAATATTTGGCTCAAGGGCAGAGCCTTTGTTTGCCTACAGCTAGAGATTATCCTTTAACAAACATATCATTTTAAAAACAATCTTTTTTATTACTTGGTACCAAATTACATTCTAAAAGACCACGTTCTACAGGAATTTCGGAATTAGGGTAAAATGAAGGAGGGGATAGCTAAAGGCAAATCACTCAAATTGAGGTTGCATCGACAGAAATTATTTTAAACTTTAAACATCACTGTATAAATTGACATAAATCTATTTGTGATGCTGACCTTCCCAGCTGACAGACTTATATAAACTTACAGAACACTTCATGGTTCTGGCAGAAAGGTATAACCTCTACATAAGATGCAAAATAATTACATTGGAGACCTAGATATAAAACAGAAATGAGGACATAAAATCCAGTGGGAGATTTTGTCATTTAGACAATAGTTTGGTTAAAAGTTGAAGATATATTAGAAACCCAACTGTAATTCTTTTTTTATAAATTGTAAATGTACACATGACATGCACAAATGGGTTTAATGCCTAAAGAGAGAGTTGTAAGGAGAGTTGTGGTCTCAACTTCCACTGTTTTAAGTATACATTACAGAAGGCCAGCCAAGCTCTTAATAACAGCAGAAGCTTTTTTAGGCAGATGTTTTAGGCAGATGAGACAACATGCTGTAAAAAAAGAATGCTTTAGAAATGTTAATAGTTTATTTTATAATGTAACAAAATGCAAAGTGAGTGAAGAAAAATCTAAATCAAATCAATGTATGGTGTGACCACCCTTTGCCTTCAAAATAGCATCAATTGTTCTAGGTACACTTGCAAGTCAGGGATTTTGTAGGCATATAGTTAGGTGTATGACTAAACAATTATACCAAACAGGTGCTAATGATTATCAATTTAATATGTAGGTTGGGACACATTAACTGAACCAGAAGCAGCTGTGTAGGAGGACTATAACTGGGTGAGGAATGTCCAAAGTAAAACACAATGGCAAGACTGAGCACAGCAGTAAGACACAAGGTAGGTATACTGCATCAGTAAGGTATCTCCCAGGCAGAAACATCAAGGCAGACAGGGGCTTCCAGATGTTCTGTCCAAGGTGTTTTAAGAAGCACAAACAAATGTGCAATGTTGAGGACTGCAGACCTAGTGGTCGGCTAAAGAAACTCTGTACTGCAGGTGAAAGGCACATCATGCTTAATTCTCTTCACAATTGGAAGATGTGCAGCAGTGTCATTAGCTCAGCATTGACAGAAAACATTGGGATCCTGGTACATCCATCGACTGTCCAAAGAAGTCTGGTCAAAAGTGGCCTTCATGGAAGACATGGAAGACTAACTCTGACATGGAAACAGGGCCAAGCAACTCAACTACATTGTACATCACTGTGGAATATGATGGTGCTACATAAAATAATAAATACAAATAATTTACGGAAACACAGAAACTGGGGTGCAGAAACATGGTAGCAGGTGCTCTGGATGGATAAGTAAAAAATGTAAAATATTTAGCTGTAGCAAAAAAAAGCAGTTCGCCAAAGGGCTGAAGCGCTGTAGAAAAATGAGTGTTTGAAGCATGGTTGGGGAACCATGCATGTTTGGGGCAGCATTTCTGCATACAAAGTTGGGCCAGATTTGGTCAGAAATAATCATCTCCTCAATGTTGAGAAGTAAAGGCAGATATTTATCCATCATGCAATACAACATCCCTAAACATACAGCCAAAGCCATCTCTTCAGCGTGAAGAAGAACAAGGAATCCTGGAGGGAATGGTATGGCCTCTACAGAACCTTGATCTCAACATTATCAAGTCTGTCTGGAATTAATAAACAATGAGAAGCAACTGAGGCTGCCTAAATCCACAGAAGAACTGTTATTAGTTCTCCAGGATGTTTGGAACAACCCAGGAAGCTGCCTAGTTCCTTAAAAACTGAGTGTAAGTGTACCTAGAAGCATTAATGCTATTTTGAAGGCAAAAGGTGGTTAAACTAAATAAAGATTTGATGTAGATTTTTGTTTCTGTTCAGACACTTTACATTTTGCTACATGACAAAAATAAAGTTCACGTTCATGGTCTAGATAAATGGCTTACCAAAATGTTAGAAAGTAAATACATTGAAAACATATACATTAAGGCACTAGAAATATATGATAAAACCACTTTTAATATTTGTTAAAGCCATAGCTAGTAAATGCAATTCAAAAATGCATTTGAAGCAGTCTTAGTTTTTTTTGCTTAAATTCTAATTAAATTGAATTCAGAAGCCATAGCAGATATCTTCACTATTCAAGAGCAAGCTTTCTAAAGTTTTCAAAAAATAGTTTGTTAGATAAATTGACCACGAAAACACTCCAACCTGAACCTATTTACATTTTTTTTAGGTTGGAGAGGAGTATACATATCACCCTTATGTGAAATTTTTGGAACCAGAAGTATTTCGAATAAGGAATAATTTAAGATCACGAATCTGTCTTCCCATCTGTGTCCGCTCTGTGTTCAGGCAGAGCGCTTCTGGTGTGTTGTTCAGGCTTGCTCTGAGAAATTCCAGTCCAGAAAAGAGAACGGAAGTGCAAAGAGAAGCCCGAACAACGGAGCGGACAGCAAAGACAACCCGGAAATGAGGCTGGGGAAAGAATCTACTAATTACAGGAGAGGTCATACACCTCTTTTTTTCTATCCCTTATGGTGTGTATCCCTTATCTGAAAAATACTTCGGGTAAGGGGTGCCAAACCTGTAATAGAAACTATGATTTTTAAGGATTCTTGGAATAACATTAGTTATACCAAGTACCCTAAAGTAGCAAAGGCACCATCTTTGTTCAGTAACAAAGCAGAAGAAAAGGGCTTAATCATATTACTGAATATTAGAAAACATTGATTATATTCAATTATTCTGCCTATCCCTTCCCTCTCATACCAAAACATACAATCATGGTCAAACGTTTTAAGAATGACACATATCTGAAATTACACAAAGTCTGCTGCCTCAGTTTAGATTATGGCAATTTGCATATACTCCAGAATGTTATGAAGAGTGATCAGATGAATTGCCATGAAAAGGAACTTAATCCCAAAACAACATTTCCACTGCATTTCAGCCTTGCCCCAAAAGGACCAGTTGACATCATGTCAGTGATTCTCTCATTAACACAGGTGAGAGTGTTGACATGGACAAGGCTGGATATTACTCTGTTATGCTGATTGAGTTAGAATAACAGACTGGAAGCTTTAAAAGGAGGGTGGTGTTTGATATCATTGTTCGTCCTCTGTTAACCATGGTTACACATGTGCTGCTTTCATTGCTTTGCACAAAAAGGGCTTCAAACATTTATCGGATCATAAAGAACTTCAACGAGAGAGGTTCAATTGTTGTGAAGAATGCGTCAGGGCTCCCAAGAAACTCCAGCAAGCACCAGGACTGTCTCCTAAAGTTGATTCGACTGTGGGATTGGGACGCCACCAGTGCAGAGCTTGCTCAGGAATGGCAGCATCTGCACGCACAGTGAGGCAAAGACTTTTGGAGGCTGACCTGCTGTCAAGAAGGGCAGCAAAGAAGCCACTTCTCTCCAGGAAAAACATCAGGGACAGACTGATATTCTGCAAAAGGTACAGGGATTTGACTGCTGAGGACTGCGGTAAGTCATTTACTCTGATGAATCCCTTTTCTGATTGTTTGGGGCTTCCTGAAAAAAAGCTTATCCGGAGAAGACAAGGTGAGGGCTACCATTAGTCCTGTGTCATGCCAATAGTAAAGCATCCTGAGACCATTCATGTGTGGGGTTGCTTCTCAGGCAAGGGAATGGGCTCAGCCATGAACAAATAATGGTATCAACACATCCTTCAAGAGTAACTTCTCCCAACCATCCAAGAACAGTTTGGTGACGAACAATGCCTTTTCCAGCATGATGGAGCACCTTGCCATAAGGCAAAAGTGATAACTAAGTGGCTTGGGGAACAAAACTTTGAAATTGTGGGTCCACGGCCAGGAAACTACCCAGACCTTAATCCCATTGAGAACTTGTGGTCAATCCTCAAGAGGCGGGTGGACAAACAAAAGCCAACAAATTCTGACAAACTCCAAGAAGGTCATCGATAGGATGCCAGGGTGGATTGTAGAGGGCTTGAAAAAGAGGGGTGAACACTGCAAATATTGACTCTTTGCATAAACTTAATGTAATTATCAATAAAAGTCTTTGACTCTTACGGAATGCATGGAATGCAGTATACCACAGTAGCATCTGACAACAATATCTAAGAACACTGAAGCAGCAAACTTTGTGAAGTTTTGAGAAGTCATTCTCAAAACTTTTGGCCAAGTGACCCTTAAACATTTGAAATTATGTAATAATAATAATATATTGCATTACCTATTATGTGAGTTTCAGGCAAATCAGTGTCAAAAACAACCTAATGGCATTATTACTTTTCTTGCCAAAGTTCTTGATTTTCTAGTTTTTACCTAGGACTGAAGCTAGGACTTTTGTTGAAAATTTTGTAAAAGAGACACTTCCTTGATTCTGTACTTTACTTGAAGATAACATTCAATTAATTCTTTATAGCATAGGCAATTCACTTTTTGTAAAGCTCAATACACAGCCGACCAAATTAGCATGATATGGTTTATTACAAAGCATTACAAAGGTTATCAATTGTGCTGGTACAGCACAACTTCTCTTGACATAAAATTACGCATTTAAAAGACAATGGTTGTTAAAGATACTTTCGTTTGAATGCCGCTAAATTCTGTATTATATTCCACCCTTTGACAATCTTCTATTTTTGCTATAATGTACATCAGTAGAGTTTTAATCATCTTGGACAGAAAAAAAATATGATGTGTAAGAAACCCACATTCACTTTTTTTGAAACGTGAATGTATTACAAAATTTAATACATTTTGTAAAGAAACCGAATCATTGCTTAATATCTCTTACTACATTATGAGTCAAAGTTTTGGAAGCTTTAAAGCTATATCAGAAATCCACGACCAAGTTAAACATTTTCCTAAAGTGTTAAAAAGATAAATGTGCTTGCAATGGTTCTCTACGACAGCTGTGGTAATTTCTTTGCCAAAGATTGCCCCTTCACTGGATACTGATTCATATTTTTACTATTAGCAAGATAACGGTACTCAAAGCAAGCAGATTAATGCATCTAATTGACTTCAACTATCAGATTTATATTATTATTATTAGTAGTAGTAGTAGTAGTAGTAGTATTGTGCATTTTATTTACAGGTAGCGTTTTTATGTAATATTGAGTAGGGGTTTGAAAATGACATGATAGGAAATACACAATGGTCCTTAGGCCTATATGCAAGACTCCTCACTACATCATAATTAGTTATAATCTCCATAGGGCAGGTACTAATTCTTCAAAAAGAGCTGACCCACTCAAAAAGGCAGAGCTCAGCAGTAGTGTAATAGCTAACATGTAAACTGTTCTGTGCTCTGCACAGGGTAGGAGTATGTGTGAGGCTGCCTGTGAGAGTAAGTGTGTTAGTTTGTGTTTGAGTGTGTTAGTGCTCATGTGTAAGTGTGTTTGAGTGTTAGCTATGGGGGGTGGTGATCACTTGGCTTTACAAGCCATCCAGGCCATAAGGTGCCAGCCCTCCAATGATCTCCGAGATCAATAATGTGCCAGTGTAGGAAGTGGGGAAGCCTATTTAGTAGGTGAAATGCGTATGTGCTATTTTTATTGACCTTTTAATGGTTTTTAACCAGAAAGCTGAAAATAAATAAGTTTTTTTTAAAAAAACATGCTTTTCTGCTCCTGGTATCCTCTTAATGTTTTAAACACGCATGTTTTAACATCTGACCTGCGACCACTATATCCTTGGTGGGGATCATTCCACCTACGCCAGAAGGTGGGAGCAATCCATTTATTTCTCACCATATTGTGAGTACATAGTGAACTGTTTTTATTTGTGTTATTCATTTTACATATACAGAAAGCACTATGCCTATTTCTGTTTAACTTTTTATGTGCACCTTATCCTGAGAACCCAAAAAAAAAGAACTACACAGGACTGCTGTTAAAGATATCCCCAGGCAAGGATTGTATCGCCAATGCAAGTATTGTGGGTCTAATCGCTTAAGTCCCCAAAAAATGTGAGTACCCATTCCTTAACTCTTTACCACACAGTGCCAGCCATATATTATACTACTGTGACTTTCTTCTCGTCTATGCACAACCACTATCCCCTGTGACCTCCTAGTAATGTACTTAGCTGCTCCGAATTAACTACTGTGTTTTATTCAATTAGCTTAAAATAATGTATAACTCCAACATTGTTGGTAGTTATAATCAGTAAATTATTTCATACATTATAGGTTTGTGCTCACTTACTTCCAGAAACACGCAAGTCTCATTATCTTTCTAAATGTTGACCTCTTCTTTCTTCAGAGCAAAAATTTGCTGAAGCAATGCAAATTCTTAACAAGGAAGACAAGTTTATTCACCAAAATAGTTCTGCTTACACTAGAAATTGTATATTGAAATACTCCAAGACATGTTAGTCTTGTAATTTACAGTTTAGTATAGAGAAGTTAAGAAATATATACAGAAAGTGTAGGTGGTAAAATAACAAAAATAAGAATAAAAGTAGGATCATATGTTAGTTTTAATTTATGTGCATATTTGGAAAGCACAACTTTTGGGATAGGAAATCAGGTAAATGCATACATTAGCTTTTCAGTCCTTTAGTTTTGACACATTAAAGCACAATACATTAGCTTTAATGATCCAAAGCTGTCAGTGTCAAAGTATGCAGAGGTGTGACTACAATGTAAAATGCATTTTAATTCTGCCTAAGGCTGAGCTTAACGTATTTGCTTTCTATCATGCACTGACCCATAATGTGTTGCCATGGTTTCTTCAATGGACTAAAATAAACATGAAAAAGTGACAATTATTTGTGTACTTTTTCTTGGTATTTTTTATTCTTACAAGATACAAATGATAGGTAGGGGGGTTGACTTGGTTGCATCATCTAAATGAGCTTTAAAGTGGCTTTTTAATGTTGTTGTTTTTTTCAGAATAAAAGCATAATTATTATGTTTTAGAAAAATAAATAATAGCCAGTTGACATGATGGTGCTTGCTTGTTTTATATTTTATAACATGCTACTTATGCGCAAAGTAAATAAAAAAGAGAAAAAAACTGCAAATAATAGACATTTTTTCAAATTAGCCTCAATAATTTGGTTGCATTTTTGCCAACTCAATTAGTGTGAAAAATATTAATTGTTTAAAATACACTTGTTTAGAATGCTTAGATGTATACACATGTTACACAGAAGGTCAAATATAAAGGAGTAGCTATGAGATTTTCATTTGTCTAGGACAAGTCCAAAGACTGGTTAAGGTCTAAGTCTTCACATCAGGAAAAACCGGGAGATGAGAACATGAGATGGATGAATTGTTCTTATCTACAGTCTATGCTCATATGAAAGGGCTGCCCAATCCTGACATAAGCCATCAAGGCCACTAAATGGACACTTGCAAAGGATACATAGGTTTACGCTGACTTGGCTCTGGCTTAAATTATTCCACTTTTTTCCATTCATTATTCCACAGGGTACTTGCCTCTAAAAAATGACCTACCTGGTCTAGGTTATTGAGAGCAAGCAAAGTTCCTTAGGTAGCTTAGGGGCTAAGGAAATAGTCCCCAGAAAGATAGACTGTGTTCAGCATTTTAAGGTACAACACAGAGCATGGTAAAGAGTGTGTGGTTACCATATTTATCGACGAATAACACTCACTTTTTTAACTAAAATATGAAGCTGATACCCTACCTGCATTTAATACACCGATAAATCCTAGAGCTGCACAATCTTCCCCTGCATAGCTCTCTTGCGCGCCCTCTCTGATGCCGGGAGCCGGGTGGTGGCTCCAGCCCCGGCATCAGCACGAAAAGTAACACACACAAAAGTAAAACGCTGGAAGATAAAAAGGACCCATACCAGATCTACCAAAAGGTCTAGATGGACCTCTCAAATACTAGCAATATATAAAATTAATGTGTGTGTCTCTGAGTGTGTGTGTGTCTGAGTGTGTGTGTGTATATGTCTCTGAGTGTGTGTGTATATGTCTCTGAGTGTTTGTGTCTGAGTGTGTGTATATGTCTCTGAGTGTGTGTGTGAGTGTGTGTGTGTGAGTGTGTTTGTGTCTGAGTGTGTGAGTCTGAGTTCTTTTATTATTTAAACTTTTTTACTGAAATTTCCTTGATAAAATGAGGGTGCATGTTATACACCAGTGCGTGTTATATGCCGATAAATATGGTAGTTGAACCAGGACTAAAATGTAGCACTTGTGTGAGAGTAGCTGGCAGTGTCTCACATGAGCAAGGGAACAGTGACTAAAGGAGGAGGCATAGGCAATGCACAGATTCAGGACTCCAGCTCCACTAGACCTACAAATGGAAGATCATGGTAGCAGTGGAGCAGAAGTTGAAACCTTCAGAAAGGTTAGAGGTATAAGTGAAGAACCAGAGCACCTGCTGCCATTTTTCTGCACCCTAATTCCTGTGTTTTTTCATGAATAGTTGGCACTAGGCTTTGTTTCCATGTCAGAAGTATGTTTTTTGGGCACAAGTCTTCCATGAAGACCACTTCTCACCAGACTTATCCTACAGTTTGCTGCCAATGCTGAGCTGATGACACTGCTGGACATCTTGCAATTGCGAATGGAAGTTAGCATGATGTGTCTTTCATCTGCTGCACTAAGTTTCCTTGGCTGACCACTGCTTCTATGGTCCTCAACATTTCTTTATATATATCACACGTCAACTTTGTTCAATATATTGTGGGGTTTTTTGTGTTTAGGCAATTATAGTATATTTGCACAAACTTGAGCCCAGAATATTTTGACCTTGATTAACACATGCTGGCTGTCTGTCATAGAATGTAAATCAATCAAGCAAAAGGTAAACAATAAAAAGTCAAAGTAGTTTGCCAAAACACTTTACATACTGTACATAAACATGTTGATATTTACAATATATATATTTATCTAATGTATTTATACTGAAGATGTTTAGCCTAAATAAAAATAATAGCAGATTGCAAGAGAAACTGATATTCAGAAAAAAGCAAAAAATGAAGAACTGTGGTTTAGCACCTATTAATTTATTAAAATAACCTGCATTTGTGTTTTTTTTTAAAGAAAAAAAATTGCCCATGTAGCTTCAGGCCTTAAGTGTGCACTAATCTGAGTAACACATTCCTTAACAAATTTAATATCAGAAATATAGGTTAGATAACATTTTGATGATGGACTTAGACATCTTTAACTCCAAGAAACAACATGCAGTGATCTGCTGTAATTCAAGCTAGTACATATGTGCATTTTGTCTACACTAGCATGTCAGCCTACTTAGAGCCACCAGTAGTCCTTCATGTGTTGCCTTCAGGGCCGGCCCTACAATGGAGCCGACTGGGGCAATTGCGCTTTTTTTTTTTGAAGCAGAGGGGAGAGAGAGAGGTTTTCGCTTACCTGCTCGGCGCCCCTCTCTCTTCTGCGGCGAGTCTCCCTGTTCGGTTCGGCTTGTAATGCTGAGCGCCGGAAGTGACGTCAATTTCTGGCGCTCAGCATTACACGCCGGCACCGTGGCAGAGCAGGGAGACTCGCCGCAGGACTGTTTCAAGGTAAGTACCGCGGGGGGGGGTAGATAATGGCCTCGGCGAAGTTTAAAATGCCGGCATTTTAAACTTCGCCCCAGGCGGCATTAAGCCATGGGCCGGCCCTGGTTGCCTTCCAGTCCAATCATTATGTTTGGGAATCACCTCCATTACTTATGCAGCCAGGCAGTTCCTAATTGCACTTGTGTATTTCAGGGTTAGTGCTTTCCATTTCAGTTGGATCCTGCCCTGTTGTCTGGGTCCATGTTTCTGGATCCTCCCTCAGCTGGTCTCCTCGGACCTTAGTCTCCATATTGTGACATACACTATATATCTTCTTTCCTGTTTCCTCTGGTGCCATCTGACCTGCACTTCTTGAGTATCCCTAATATTATTTCTAGTTCAGGATAAGTATTTGCCATAGGAATTCTCCCAGTACCCAACAACAAAGGTATACAGCATGAAAAAGCACAATATAGTACATTAGGGGTTCAACTCACCATCAGCTGCATGTCTTTTTCATCTGTCTTCATGTTGAAATGTAAAAGAGAAAAAAAGTTAAAAGTTATATAGTATAATTTTTCCATGATTATATCTAGCATGTGAGGCATGTTTGCCTTATTTTATTTGTATGTATAAGTCGGGCAAATGCAATAGGCTTCCGCATACATTTTTAGAGCTCCCTAAAAAAGTAGAGGCTTGACTCCGTAAAGGAAAGCATTTAAATGAAAGTATATATAGTATGTCATCAAAATAATGTAAAACTGTGCTTAGAGCTTAATTGAAATACTACTTAACTTTGAGTACCTTCAAAGAAATTACTTATGGCAATTGTGTTTAACGGGAAGTCCAGGTACAATTGCAACAGTAAATACTATCCATAAATGATGGAAGTCCCTTTAAATAAAGCTTCCAAACTGAGAAGAAGAGTTATTAGTGCCTCTTTATTGAGACTTCAGTTGAGTTCATAAGAGACCAAATGATGCAGTCCTGAAGCTGAATACTAGATATAAGTTTCATTCATGGTTGAGAAAATAAATTGTTAAGTCTCAGAGTCTGTGAATTCATAGAAGTTTAATTATAAGTGCATAACATAATATTGCAGCTACAGACTGAATCCTATTAAGACTGCAAAATTCAATATCTCATCTCAATGGCTTTTAATTGATCTCTGCACATACTGTGATTGCAGTGTAATGTCTTAGATGTTTTCCATACAAGCAGACAAACGTAAGCACATTAGGGTTGTTAAACATTTTAACAACTAGTCTGCATATTCCACTATAACTGGTTTTTTTTCTCCAGCATAATTAACACTATCAGGCACATACAACAATGTCTTGGATATTGCTGTTATCCTGACACACTGTTTAGAAAGAATGATATAATCAGTGATATATTCTGGTCTAGGCCACCAAGGCTACCCAGTGCAACGCTTCGATAATGCAATGGTGGCGGGATCATGGGTCCATGTAGTGTTTCAAAGTAAAAAGCTACTTTATAACAGAAGTACTAGCAGCTTCCTTATGTCACAAGCAGGAATGAGCAGGCTAGTGAATACTGGGGCTGAAATTTACATAGATGCTTGGCTCATCCTCATAGTAAGATGGTGAGCCAGAGCCATGTTGGAATGTGTGGCAACTAACACCTCCTTGTTTGGCAAACAGTCCTTTTAGATTCCCCTTTGACATGCATGAGGACATCTATGTGTGGATATAGATTTGACTCGGTTTACATGTGGATTCTGGGTCATCTCAAAAGTGCCTGGCAAATGCACCTGCTTAGCAGCCATGTTACCACCCATCCAAGTGTGGGCCAAGGCCAACATATCATAACATCCTAGAGGTGGTGTCTTGTGCGACTTTCCCTGTTATTTTAAGACTAGCTATATGATATCAATGAGTGAGCCATTAAAATACAGAGTAGGTAATTGACAGACAATATTGACTATGCTTTTTCTTACCTTAGAAATATTTTCAATTTTGGTTGGTACAACAAGGTCTTTCCATAGACACCAAGAAGAAAATGTCTTTTTTAAAAAGACTACATCATAAACACTCTCTCCTTTAGGCAGATGTAAACCTTTGGGCCTTGGATAAGATAAATCTTGTTCCCATAAGTTTTTTAAGAACTCACTGAAACTGTGAAAAAAAGGTTATTGTAACTGTGATGCGGAATACATAAAGAAAAAGTACAGACGAAAACTGTTTAAAATGTTGAACCAGTAGATAAAATTAATGGGGATAAATAATGCAGAATATAATCAAGATAATATTGCCTGCCTCACACGTTTAGCTGTCTATATATGACACTTACAGGCAGTGGTGTATTTTGGCTTTGAGCTGCCCTAGACAAGACTAAAGGCACCCCTCTAATCTAAAATTGGCCCACTCCTAACCATAACTGCCCCTAAATTAAGCCTAAAGACCCCTCTCCCAGCCCATTTTCCATTTAAATGGGGGTATTTCCCGCTGTCGTCAGTGGGCAGTCCTGGCCGGAGCCCAGAAGTTCCCAGGTATGACCATAACTGCCCCTAAAATAACCCTAAAGACCCCCATTAACCATAACTGCCCCTAAAATTAAACCCTAAACACCCCATTAACCATAACTGCCCCTAAAATAACCCTAAAGAACCCATTAACCATAACTGCCCCTAAATTAGTCCTAAACACCCCAATAACCATAACTGCCCCTAAATTTACCCCCACTTCCCCTAACCTTCAGCAGCCCAATATTAATGTTATACTTACTATTAGATGAGCAGTGTGGATGCTATAAGGAAAGGGACGGGACCAGTCATCATTGTGACTGCAGGGAGGGACTGGGAAGCATAAATGGGAGGGGCCAATCATCAGTGTGACTGCAGGGAGGGACTGGAAAGTAGTAACTGCTGTGGGGGCATTCCATGGGCTTTGGGGCGGTGTTTTTTGTCGCCCCCCTGAAATTTGCTGCCCTGAGGCAGTTGCCTTGTCTGCCTCGAGGCAGATACAGCACTGCATACAGGCACATGACTATATATATATGCCCACTACAAGAAGGAAAATATTATATTATTATTTGTGTATATATAGAGTTCAGTTATGTATTTTCAATATATGTATTACATTTACCTCCTATGCATGCAGGCACAGCTCAAAATGTACAAACTAATTGCTTGATTTATTAAAAAAATGCACTTTTGGATCTAAGAAAGCTTTTCAGTCGTTTACTCTGCTAAGATACTATAATATCGAAGCTATGCCGTTTATGTCCTACCATACCTCAGTATTTTTAAGTGATAAATTGTGCAAGTGCTGAGTTTTTTGTGGTCTGGCTGATGGGCACAATCTTTCATATGTCATAACTTTCAACTCTGAGCACTAAAATGAACCATTACTTGGACTTCTAAAGGTTTTTGATGAAGGACTTTCCACAAAGTTTGGCCTCATCGGAGACCAAGTAAAAGACTTGTGTATATGATTTATCCTTCAAAGTGATTTTTTTCAGTCTCTCGACAACCCTGCCAACTGCAGTCACAACGTGAATGTAGGTTTCTCTTAAAAAGAACGGAAGAATATAATTCCGCCAGGCTTGGTAAATAAACATTTATGTCCAGTTATGTAACTAGTTTAAGCATTAAACAAAAGAAAAAAATAAAGACTGTTTCATGAATGCAAAGGAAATAACAATTAGATGTTTGTGTCGTGCTAATCAAAATAGCCACCTCTTAGTGATATTACATGTAACGCACTTTAGTACATGCAAACTATGCATGGGTTTAAGCTCTTAGAGTGCAAAACACTAGAAATACTTCTGTTACAGATATTTATCCTCGTAATGCACATAAAATATACCCTTCACAGCAGGATCTATAAAATACATTATATACGGCCAACAGGTAGTGGGCTCATTAGTACACAACACAACTGCAACCACCTGATTCCAAGAAAGATACACGTGAGGACTTGAAATGTATTCATATGCCATTTTGTAAGTGTGTAATTATCATATCCAATTTTTAAAGTAACAAGGTAATGTTTGTTCTGTGGATCTTCTACAAATTAAAAAAATATTAATTAGATATACTCACCACTGTTTGGACTCAGAACAAAGAATTCCTCCCACAGACCAGATGACTGAAAAAAATCCATAGGCCACAAGCATATTTCTACACTCGTCTTTCATTGGTTTAGTAACTGTGTGATAACTTTTTGCATTTGTCTCTTCTAAAACATCAATGACTTCATCCTCATTATCAGCACCATTCTTTGCAGACCTAAAAGATATACAAAGACAAAGTTTTATTAACCTATATAATGTGATAAAATATGAACAACATTTGTACATTTCCAATATATTCAGGTCAATAAATGTTCAAAACAAAAAATGACTTTAAGTGTACAGCATATGGATCCTTTAAACACATAATTAGTTTCCTATTATTTGTGGCTGGTTGTTTGAGAAAAATAAAAAGCATGTCAGCAATGAAATACATCTTAACATATGTTTGTTACCTTCTTATTTCCAACACCACAGCTATAAATAAACATCTGTCTCAAACTGCTGTTTAGTACATAAATATAAAGATATACAGATTCAAGATTGTGTGATATACCTGGTGATACGTTAGAATCCACCACAGGTGGAGATTAATGTTAGTAGATTTCTACAAATGAGGTGAAACTACAAAGCTAACAGCAGATTATATTCTACTTTCTCTAGTAAATACGTATGATGCTGATAACATTTATACTGATATCATTTATACTAAATACAAATATACTAATACATTTTGTTTTGCCAACAAATCATATGATTTGATTAATAAACAGATAATCTCACCTTATGTTCAACAGCAAGCATTCATAAAGTTTCAGCATGGACATAGTAAGATGCATAGGGGATGTCTGAATTACAAATTTGCACTTCTTCTCAACAAAGTCCAAGCATGTAGGAAGTAGCCATTTGCACATCATCTGCACAGATATTTACCAATGATACAATTAATGCAACCAACATTGGATAATATTAATTTTAAGTATCATGGGAATGCAATAAAACTGGCAAATCTAACATACCATCACAGGTTGAAGCACACCACATGTAATTGAAGAGATTATTTAGAGGTACACAGACTTACACGGGGAGATGCCAGATGCTATGGGCAGAGGCCAAATATAAAGAATATCACAAGTGAAATTGATATTTGTCTTTTAATTTAATGGAAAGTTATAAATAAATGCAAAAACCCATAGTGTAGGCAATCCCACAAAAGCTGAACAGATGGACAGTGCCTTAAAATTAAGGCTGTTTCATGAAAGCTGGTACTGTTGGGAGGTATGGTTTAATGGGTAGATACCTAAGATAGACAAAAAAATAGATATTGGCCTTAATAATACTTTTTCATACTTAATAGTTAAATCTATTATTATTATCATGAATAAAATTGGCCTTTTAAAAATCCATTGAGTACTGTAAATGTTTTAGGTTTTTTTATTAGCAAATCCATTTTTTTTAAAAAAAAAAAAAAAAAGCTTCAGTGTGGTTGCACATAAAATGCAAAATACATTTTAGTTTTCAAATAAAAAGAAGCAATAACAAATCCTAAAAATAAAACATTAACAACTCAGAAATAAAGATATTCCCACAGGAACAATGTTCCCATTCTCCCCTAGTTTGGAGGGTATTTTACCAATAAAAGCAAAACTGACGAAGAAAAGGAAATTAGAGTCTTATATTAGAAAATTACTATAAGCAGACTTTAACATAGAACAAAATATAGTTTAAATACCACCTAAGGCACATTATAACCATCTTAATTTTTACTTGTCATTAATGCGTTAATGCCATTTCCTTACAAACGGAACAAAAAAATGTAAAGAATCAGTAAGACCATATGTTTAAATTTGTGTTACATGTTCCAGCATCACAATTATTCATATACTGAATGATACATCAAGACAAGTTTAGATAAAATAACAGCATGTGAAACATATTAGAACCAGTGTTAATATAATTATCCTCTGTGTTTTGTACCATATGGCAGCTTATTTTTAAACAATTATAAAGTGTTCCATCTGTATAGTGTAAATTACAACAAGGAAATAGGCAATGTTTCAGAAATCTAGTCTGAAGTTAGTCAATAATATCTGAGTTAACAAGCAGCCGGTTGTCCACCAAAATCACCCATTGTTAGAAATGTTATTGCTCCCCAATTCCTTGGTTTACATGAGATACATTTGACCCAGCACTGGTTTGTGCTGACATGCACAGAAAATGCTCCCTTTAACTTAAATAGGAGCGCTTTCCTGACTGGCTACTTCAGGCACCAAAAAGTTGCTTAAAAATGGAACCACAGAAGGGGTAGAGCTATGGAGCTGCAGTTTCTCCCAAAATTATTATATTTTGCTCAACAGTTAATGAATACATATAAAAAGACATACGAACTATTCTAATATGCATTGTTCATTGGTGGACCTGCAGACAATTTTGCAGAATAAGATGTGTTCACTAAGCAACAATTGTAAAACTTGTGCAGGGGTGAGGCATTTTTCATGATGCAGTGAGAACAATTTCAAATATAAAATAATGCATGCAGTTAAGCAGCAAAGAATGACAAATGAACTAATATCACATTTTCAATTTAATTTCTCAATGCAAAATATGTTTTCATCAAATTCTAACCGTTTTCTTCACAGCATCAGGATTTTTAGTTATGCCCATTTCATTCATATTTTACAGGTTCATTTAGTACAAGGTTGCTTCAAAGTTCTTCAGCAAACATGATATCCTTTAGCTGAGCATTGGAAGGGTTTAAGATTACATAATAAAATTATATAAGATCATATTATTTACAAAATTCACCTATTAATTATAATTTTCTACAATATATCATAGATCCATCTAATTTTATGACCTATGTTTGTATGGGATTATTGCTCATATAGTATATTATAATAATAATATATTGTTTGAAGTATGATAAATTACAGGTAAGGAAGATGGATACAGCATTTTTTTCTTGAACACAGCATTTTTTCTTGAATGAGATGCTAAATTTAGTAAGGCTATCTCTTGAACACTTATTGACAGGGTCACTTTGAGAGCATACCTTATCCACTTCTGCTAACGCTTACAAATCACTAACACTAATCAAATAAGGGAACATATGATATTAACTATTTAATAATATTCCCTTTCATTTATAAGGCACTGTTTAGGAATGGTGTAATGGGAGAACACATGCTTTTGATGCTTTTTGTGAAAAATTCTATCACATTTTTTTAAATAACATATATTTCTAGATTCATTAAACTTATGTAAAGGGCTGATGATAAGACAAATGGTTTTCTACGTGCATCTGGAAAATGTGCATTTCTTTGTTCTGGGGAGGAAATGCATCAGGAGTCAGGCAATGCAGATCATTTGTCTTTATTGTTGTAACACTTGACAAGAGTTATGATTACTTCTATAAGGGTCTCAAAAAAAAAAGAAAAAATGCCTTGTTCACAGTATTGGTTATTTATTATGTGATGAAATGTTGACCACGGCTAGGAAATGTTTACGGAACAAAAATGAAGTATGAATTGAACGTCTACCTGAACAATCTGGCATTCCTCCGGACTAAGAATTGCTGGGAGCTTTGTTTGCAGCCAAGACTCTGTTAATGGCTGCCATCCTAAGTCCTTAGCTTCCATGTAGATCATACCGCATCTGGCAAAACAAAATAATTGTAGCCAAAAGCTTGATATACACTTACAATCGGAAAACACAATACACATTAATAATTGATGAACATCATTGCTTTAGGGGCAGGATCATATTTTTTTTGTATTTATAGTATTTAAAATGTCCATAGACTAAATTGTCAATTTTAGTCCAGTATACACTTCCTGTTTCACAAAACTTAACATTTGCCTCATTTCAATTTGCTAAGTCCAACCATACATCTAACATGTATGGTAAGGGGGGATTCACCTGCGAAAGCTGAATTTGATCATAAGGATGAACAAAACACAACTGTAAGGAGATTGTATGTGACCATATGACAGAAAGCATTATGGTATTTTTTGGCCATATATTCCATGATATTTTGTGATGAGAATACATACAGAGAGTGTTACATAAGGGAAATCGAACACACTGTGTTGATATTGGTTATTTTGAGCAGCTGACAAAATACTAGCCATTGACAAAAAAAACCTTTTTAAAATATTGCTCACTTTTTTAAAGGCGGGAAATCTCAGCAAACAGACAAAGCTACACCAAAGGAGGACTCGAAAAAAAGTGTAATTTAACTCCTTCAGTACCGGGACGTACCTGGTACTTCCTGGTTAACAGTCACCTGTAGACCGGGATGTACCAGGTACGTCTTTTTCAAAAAACGCCCCCACATCACCACAATCGCGGTGATCGCGGGGGCGCTGCTGCTGCTGTCTGCCCAGGAGTCCTGGGCAGACAGCACAGCGTGTCTAAGCCCTCCCCCAAGCCTACGATCACTCCCACGGAGTGATTCTCTAGGCATTAAACAGCGATTGCAGAAAAATCTGCAATCGCTGTTTCAGCTGCCACAGGCAGCTTCAGGGAAGGGGGGGGTATTGAATGGGTCCCCACACAAGTGTGGGGACCTGATCCAACACCCCCCTGCTGCCTGATCGCTCCATGAGAGCATCAGTGCAGCGTTAACCCCTTCAATGCCGCAATCGCGGCATTGAAGGGGTTAATTCCCGTTTTTTAGGGGGTTCTGCTGCTGGTGGTCTGCCTGGAAGCCCAGGCAGACCAGCAACAGTAAAAACCACCCCCAGAAGTCCTCTGATCAGTCCTGTAAGACTGATCAGAGAGACTTCTCCCCTACAACCTCCAGTCTATTGGAGATTGTGTCCCAGCTGCCAGAGGCAGCTTCAGGGACAGGGAGACAGGGTTCTTTGGTCTCCACATGAGTGTGGAGACCAGCCCCCCCACCTCCCTCTTGCTCGATTAACCCCTTCAATGCTGCGATTGTGTATGACCCCCATCGCAGCATTGCAGGGGTTAATATTAGTCCCCACAAGCTTGTGGGGACTAAATATCAGTCAATGCTGTGCTTCAATGGAGCATCAGCATTGAAAGAGTTAAAAAAATTCATAAAATAACAATAATAAAAAAAATAACAGCACTGACCTGAAAGTCCAGGGTGCTTCCAGGTCAAATGTTGGGCTGGGCTGATCAGATCACTCCTGGCCAATAGGAGTGATCGGATCATTATGGCAGCCCACAGATGACCCTGCTCTACAAAGAGAGAGGGGTCATCTAGGGTAATTATGAAAAAACACAAATTATTAATAAATGAAAAAATCATAATTATTACCTGATCCCTTGTCGGTGACATTTTAAGTCGCTGATTATTGATCGGTCTCCCTGATTGATGTCAGCGGCCTAAACCTGTCACTTACAAGCAATCTGATAAAAAAAATATTAAAAAAAATGTAAATGCGCATGTTCCAGTTTTGCCCTCATAGCTTACTCAAAAAATGCATGAACCATGCATGTGAGGCCTTGTTGGAATCGGGGGATCTTGATGAACAAAATGTGGTGTTTTCTTCCACTGTTGCACTTATGGTGTGCAAGAAATTCAGTGCAACATTGAAATGTATGCGTTAAAAACACAATAAAATAATTTCCCTGTGAAGTTTGGCAGACATCAGTGAAGAAATGGCTAGCTGAAAACTGTCAAAACTACCCTAGTTGAACACCTTGACTCGTTTACTGTTCATAAATATATACTTTTATGGGGTACTTTACAGTGGGGGGCTTCCAAAATGTCCCAAATGGGATATGGGCCCAGTAAACCAATTCCTGAAAACTTGCGCATGTTCCAGTTATGGCCTCATGGCTTCCTCAAACAATGCATGAACCATGCATGTGAGGCCTTGTTGGAATCGGGGGATCTTGGTGAACAAAATATGGTCCTTTCTTCCACTGTTGCACTTATGGTGTGCAAGAAATTCAGTGCAACATTGAAATGTATGCGTTAAAAACGCAATAAAATAATTTCCCTGTGAAGTTTGGCAGACATCAGTGAAAAAATGGCTGGCTGAAAACTGTCAAAACTACCCTAGTTGAACACCTTGACTTGTCTACTGTTCATAAATATATACTTTTATGGGGTACTTTACAGTGGGGGGGCTTCCAAAATGTCCCAAATGGGATATGGGCCCAGGAAACCAATTTCTGAAAATTCCAAATGTGAAAACTAAAATGCGCATGTTCCAGTTTTGCCCTCATAGCTTCCTCAAAAAATGCATGAACCATGCATATGAGGCCTTGTTGGAACTGGGGGATGTTGGTGAACACAATTTGGTGTTTTGTTCTGCAGTTGCACATATTCTATACAAAATATAATATTAAATCTAAAGCAACATTGCAACATATGCAAAAAAAACAAAAAATATAAAAATACCTCAAAATTTGGCAGCAATTGGCGATAAAATCCCTGTTTGAAAAGTGTCAAAATGACCCTAGTTGTACACCTTGACTTATCTACTGTTCATAAACATATAATTTTGGGGGGATAATCAGTATCTGTGACAACTATTGCAGTTATTAGACTATGATGCCAAATTTGAAAAAAATTACATTTCAAAAACGTGATGCATGCCTTGCAATATTTGCCCTATACCGGTCAAAATAGATAAAAATCCTGGCCATGTTGGGTGGTTTCCAAATCAGGACAAGTTAATGAATATATTTGGGATAATTTTTTCCCATTGGTTCAATGTGTGTACAATTTGTATGTATACAAAACTGTAAAAAAATGCGTTTTTTTCATTTTTTCCCCACTTTTTCCAGTTTTTTTCAAACAAAACAATGTACTACCCAGCTTAATATGGTTTCAAATGAAAGCCCTACTTGTGCTGAAAAAAACAATATATGATTTGTGTGGGTGCACCAATTGATAAGAGAGAAATTACAGTTGAAGACAGACATGGCAAAAACACAAAAACGGCTCCGGTCCTTTAGCGACACGTTAGTATCAAAATCCCGGTCCTGAAGGGGTTAAATGCCTGTATGACCAAAGGCCATACAAAGACCAAATATTAAAATATTTCATCATGTCCAGAGGTGATTTGACAGAACTCTAAAACCAAGTGAGTGGAAACCTATTGAGTTGTGATATTTTTTTTTTATTTTTTTTTTAGACGCCTTTTTTGTTGTAAACTTTATTATTAATATGTTAATTACTTCATTAGGTCAGACATTACGTTGAAGCAGTTACGGATAAAAAGGTAGTCCTGATGTTTATCTTAGCCATAAGATTATGTAAATCTTCTATAGGTATGGTAACCAAATGCCATGGGATGTTAGAGAATGCCCCTCGTTTTAAAGGGGGCTGCCAGTGGTGATTTTGGTGTGTGGGGGAAACATTACTAGATTACCTTACCCTGATGATTATCTTATATAACCTAATGCCATCTGTGATCATTCACGTTTTCCTTTACTCCAGAATAAGTATTTACATGTACTGTGAAATCAGGCCAGGTAATAATACCCTATTTGGCACCAGGACAGGTAGTCATTGCCCTGGCCTTTAATCCCAAATGTTTAACAGCAAAACATTTTATTTATACTTAATTTTAATGTGCTGCAATCAAATCTTCAGTGTCCATTAGTATTTTACTGTATGCCTCCCATCATCAAAAATGTCTTTGGGTACCAATGATTGGTTGGGGTCCTGGGGTGTTTTATAGCTGTCTCTCTTTTTTTTTTTTTAATGTATTTTTTTTATTTTTTTTATAAAACTACAAAAATAGACGCATACATAATAAATACACATAAATATACATACAGTGTCACTGTAGTAAAAAAAATACATATACAAACATATGTAAGTAATGTCCCTTTCTCATGTTATTCCAGACAAACTCTTTTCAATTACGGGAAAAAATTATATATTAATTAAATTGAGTTGTGATATTTTGAGCTTTTTATTTTATTTTTTAATTTCGTATTATATGTTGAGTGAATGAACTGTCCTGTACAACTAGCACTCACAGCTAGTTCCATATCACATACCCTCTAGGTTAAGTGTCTAGAAGCTATAGTTTTGTTTAAGGCTATTGTTTCAACAGCAGGGACAATTAATACACCTTATATGTTATAATACATGAGCAACAGAAACAAAGTGGGCTAAACAGAACTGGGGTCCCATAACAAGAGAATAAAATGACTCATACCTTGTGTAGCAAGGAAAATCCTTGTTACTGTAGACAATCTTGTTTTTTTGTGGCTTACAAACAGGCTTCTGGTCGTGGCCAAGAATGTTCAAATTATAGCCCTTTCCTGTTTACCTTTTTCTATTTACCCACTTTCAGACAGGCAGCAGTCCCCCTGCCCCGCTTGCTGGCCCTCCCCTAATTCTGGGAGACTAACGTAAACTAATTTTCTAGAAAAATAGTTTTAGAATCGTTTGACTTTAAGATGTATTCAGATGTGTGCAAGTGAAATGTAAAATAAAGAGCACATCTATAAAATCTATTCAGTTGCTATGAGCTGTAAATCTTTCCTCCCTAAGGAAAACAAAATGTGAAAACACAGAAAAAGAAAATGAAATCTCCTTTATTAAACCTAATTGCAGTACATTGAGAGAAGCCCCACAGTACATTCATCTCTTATGTTCCAATGCTGAAGCTTTCACTGCAAAATTCAAAAGCTGATGTATTGTCAAACAGAAGTCTAACAATGTAAACCCAATGTAATATGTTGCATTTAACATAGAGAACAATAACCTCTGTGATAAAAGTCAAAGCTATTTTGATCCATTGACAAGGTTTGGGTCACAGGAGTTCAGTCATTGTAAAAGAAATATTTATGTAGCTAATGTGTTCCAAGTAATACAACTGTGGTGAATGTATTGCCTATTGTACTACATTTAACAATAGCTGTTTAATAATGCTACTAATTCATCTTACAAATAAAATAGTTCAATATATTTCTTTAAATTGTGGCTCTGAAGAAATGTGTAGGGTCATATCTGATTAAACAGGAGTGTGAAAGTGACCTTGGCTCATGGGGCATATAAAAGACCAACAAATAAATAATATTTTTGGTTAAATTATGTTTTTTATTTCTTCCACTGCGGATGTTACATAAATGAGGTATAATAAATATTTTTATGTAGATTCTGTGCTAAATTTCATAACTTTCCCTATTTTGACAATATCAAAACTAGGACTTTGTTGAGTTGCTCACCATTGTTCTCATTTTTACCCTTGTAACCATAATAAAATCAAAGATTGGTAGAGGCAGAATGATTTGTAGGTATTTTGAGTATTTTTGTGAACATTTGTATTGTTCCGTTAATGTTTGCTTTTCATACTTGTTTTTTTTGCATTTTTCAAAGATAATTTATATTGTTTTATATAGCGCAGTCATATTCTGCAGCATTGTACAATGGGTAAACAGGGCATTACAAGTAGGGCAAACCTAATGATTTGACTTACAGAAATAAGAGACGAGGAGGGCCCTGCTCAAAGAAGCTTACAATCTAGAGCGGGTTAGGGTACAACAGATAGAGTCAAACATCCGTTTTGTTGCTGTTTTGAAGGCAAAGTATGGCCACATCACATATGGATTTGATTTAGTTTTTTTGTCTGTTCGCTCATTTTGTTAAGTGATAAAAAGAAACTATCAACATATCTGTTATTGAATTAGTTCTTATTTTACAGAATTTTTCATACCCGCTAAAACGTTTGTACAGTACTGTAATGTATATATTTCGTAAACACCAGATTCAACTAATATGCATTTCTGCGTAGACTTGAAAAGAAAGTAATCTTTCACTGTATGAAATGATAATGTACACACATGTATCTAAATTGTACAACGCTGATTAATTGGTACACAATATATATTTAGAAATAAATGTGCTCTATAAAACAAAAGTCATGTGAAAACTGTTGTTTCAGACAGTTAGTGAAGGGGAGTATGATGTTTGGCCTGTCTGTTAGCCTTGTAAGATTGAAAGACTTTAAAACTTTGGCCAGTAGATGTACCTGTTCCCCATGTTTCCCTTTGAAGCCTTGTCTCTAGCTTTACGAATACGTTAATAGACTCATAATCATTTGTTAGCCACGGAGCATCTGCTTACCTTAGTAAATGTATGTCTATATCATCTTTTTTCTATTTTTTACCTCTGTTGGCTCTACCATTGATTTCAATCTTTAAGAAGCCTAAGCCACTCTTTATTTAGGATGCAAGAAGAATGCAGAGATAGCTCTTTATATTGATAATTTTGTTTCGGCTCCAGAATTGTTATTATAGTAATACTAGGAAATTAAAACTCAACTAAGGACATATGAATACGAATAATCTACCCAATCTACTTGCATATGAAGGTTTTATATTTCCAGTTTATTTTTTGTGCAAGCAATTATTTTATGGGGAAATCTACTGTGAAGAATATTAACAATTTTTCAAAAATACCGTATATAATAACGAATCTCAATATCCCATGTATTACCAAGTTTCTAATTGCTATAATAAGTTAATAAAGTAGCAAAACTCTATTATGACTAAGAACTAAATGGGACCCAGGATGCTTTGTTATGAAGGAGAAACTGCACTATATCTATATTATATTCATTCAAATATCCCTTTTAACATAAAGCAATGACATTATATTACGATATTATCTCTACTGCAAATACATTCATATCTTCTTTAAGGTCATATTGGCCCTGAGGGATTTTGTGTGAATATGTCATGCAGATAACAGTAAAAGATTACACGCAATACCAACTGCTTTCAGTAAGGTAACCTAGAAAAATCAGGAATTTCAGACAGACATGTTGCAAGTTGCAACAAAAGACAAATTATAAGGGTGAGAAAGGAGGAAAATAAATAGTGGTCACATTGAAAATGTATAGCACGGGTAAAGGAATGTTATCTTGTATAAAAGGCAACAAACCATTTTCTTTAATTAACTTGCATTGGGGTATGAGTTACAGCACAGATAAATATGATAGTTCTTAAAAACAAAAAACACCTGACAATAATAAATTAACCACATGATTACCAAAAATATTTTGTACCCCAAAGCATGGTTAAACCTCATGCTTTCTTTTGTGGCCATGTATATATATAGTAGAGGTAGAGTGATGGAAAACCCTCCACTTAAAATTACAGCTTACAGGAAAAGTCCATGTATTGTATGACTTCACAGAATAGTTGAGGTATGTTCCTCACACAGGAGCCAGAATAATATCACTAAAATGAAGTCCAGATCAGAGAGCACAGAACAATAAGTCATAAAGTTACAGTGAAATTAACTGAAGAATCAATAATGTCAAACAAATCTTACCTACTGACGGTAGCAGGGGAAGCCTGTTCAAGATCCAGGACCTCAAAAATCACATTTTGTTGTAAGCTCATTTGAATGATCTCTCCACTCATCAGGCAGAGCTACAAGAAAAGTGAATTGGTGTATTACTAAAAATAAATATTATTAGATTTTCAATTTTGTCATTGCATACAATCTTGAATTGGAAACTAATATTGTGATTTTGTATTGAAGGGGCAAACGCCTATGTATTGGTATTCACTATAAAAATAACAAACACATTTAGGGAGAACTCATGAGTTCTATAAGCTGCAAACATGCAGAAAGGCTGGAGTCAATTCTAGCAAACTGATATATGACACCTGGGCTGCAAGCAACATGAATTTTCTAAAGTATAAATAAGACTAAGGTTGAATTGCCTTAATAAATTAGCCTCTGTGACAATTGATATGCTGTCATCTCATATATGATTCCCTTGTCCTATTTGTGGCAGCAATACTTTCACGATAACGGAGATATCAAGTAGCGTCTATTTATACAATATTTCAAAACATATTTGAAATCTAATGTACAAAGCCCTCTGACGGTGTATCGGCTCTATTACTGTTTTAAGCGCTTTGACATGTTTTGATATATTTTAAACTATTGTAACACAATGTATAGATAATACCAATATCATTAGTTCCAACAGGAAACCAGTAGTATTTATGTAATAACAAGTACATGGGGCTATTTTTTTAAGAATAACATAGGGATATAAAGCATTATCAATAATTTCTGGCAAATACCTCAGCTTTTTAGTTTCTTTCTCCCCCACAGGTTTATACTTCTACCCAATAAAGCCTGGGAGCCTAAAATAATTCAGGGGGCAACATCAGTATAAGCCCACTCAAGAATTTAAAGAGTTTAGTTAACATTTTATCATGCAGTTAACATGGGATGGATTTGTAGTGTGGAGCATAACTGGATCACTATTTTAATGTGATTTAAATATACATGTTTAGGAGTATATTGATTAAAAGTATACTAGGCAAGTTTCTTGCCTAGTATAGTTTAGAATGTATTACTTTTTTGAATTACCCTTTCCCTTGAACTCATAAAAGCTTTACTACAACTTGCATAATTTTAATTCTGAAGTACAGCACCATCTTGACTGTGCACAGGAGATGTCCTCGCAATCTGACAGATTTGGAGCGCTTCTGCAAAGAAGAGTGGGCATATATTGCCACGTCAAGATGTGCCATGTTAATAGACTCCTACCCAAAAAGACTGATTGCTGTAATAAAATTAAAAGGTTCTTCAACAAAGTATTAGTTTAAGAGTGTGCACACTAATCCAACCAGGTTTTTGTGGGGTTTTTTTTTAAATTCCCCCTCAAAGATTTCATCTTGTTTTGCAATTGAATTGTTCATTATTTAGGTCACATTAAAGGTGGAAAAGACATGATTTATCTTTGTCTCAGTCTTTAAAATCACAAGAACCTGGCATTTTAACAGGGGTGTGTAGACTTCCTCTGAATATATATTATCACCAAAGCAACCAATGGAATGGTCCACTCAGCAGGACAGTTTGCATAAGAGTCACTTTTCATACATTAACACTGTGTACCAATATGTAAACAATGCATTGAAGATCAAGTAACACAACTCACTCCCTTCAGCATTTAAATGGCTCAGACTTTCAAGTAGCTTAAAAAGCCTAAAAAGTATTAATCTATATATGACTATAGACACTATCCTGTTGGTATAATTGTATGCTAACAATTTGATTTCTTTTTTCATTTTGTTAAAATGAAGCAAAAGCAAATCTTCCTTCTCTTACTGTTTAAGGTACAGACCTTGAAGTTCTATATTCACTTTGAACATAAACCTCATTCAATCTGCAAAAGTGACCCTTATTTATTCCAGAGAGGCTTTAATGAAAAATATTGCACAGGTGTGTTATAAATAGAAACACATTAAAAACTGAGATGAACTCTGCTATTTCTTCACTAACCAGATATTCAGCTATGTGTGAGAAATAATACTGTCTGTAAATTGAGAGAGGTGTATAAGGGCAAATACCATTTCAAGATAAATCAAATCAGAGCACCGTGTTCCATTTACCTTCTTGTTATCATCAAGAACTGTGTTTATATTTTCTACCCACACTGCATCAACTGGTCCATCGAATATGCACCATTTTCTACCCTTTGTCAGGCTCATAGCATGGTTTCGGAACACATTAGCCAGAACACCTGCAATATAAAAATGTTTGATTTTATTTCAATTCAACCTGTAACAAAGGGTAGACACCTTCTATAGGCGGTACACACTCAGACTTCCTCACACAGGGAAGAAGACAGACATATATATATATAGCGCAGCACTGTATACAGTAACAAAGAGATAAAAGCAGTGAGAACCAGAGCAAGTGCATATTACAGCAAATGGATAACTCGTATGTGATGTTAACTCTCTCACCATGTGTTGACTTCTCTCACCAGTCTCCAAGCAAATACTCTGGATCCAAGTTTGTACAATAGCCAGTTACAAAAATCAATATATAAAAGAACTATGCATTTCGTTGGCCGTCCCAACTTATGCTGTGCTACTTCCACATATCCCTATTTATCCTTCCCCTCCTCCTCAGCAGTCCAATCATGTCCTGATATGGTTTAAGTTCCCAAGAGCAAGACTATCTTCTTAGTTGTCAATTTTGTATAATGTCAATTCTAATGTTATAGTTAATTTTCATTCTCCCCAATTATAACAGCACTGCAGAATCTGCTAACGCTACAATAAAATATTATGTAAAAATGTAATATCTTTGGAAAAGTTTATACACTTCAAGGGGAACTTTGACCACTTTTTATAACTAGTTATATATATTTTTTAAATGACAATGGCTGACAACATTGTCAGACTCCAGGTATGGAGATAAAGCATGTTTATGGAACCAAATTAGATAAAACCACATTTTGTCAATGCTATCCTACAGTATTGTATATAGTACTGTATTTTTTACTCAGATACTTTTTTCTGCAGATTTCCTCTTTGAGCAGTTAAATGTTCTGTTGTTTCACCTATTCTGCTGATATTACCACTTCTGTAATTAAATGAAGTATTAGACATATTAAAAATAAATGTATATTAGAAAAACACATTAGTCTTAAGTAAGATAAATAAAATTCATAGTTCCTAATATGGCATTGTGTAATGGCATTGGACCAACTGAGAAAACACCGGTATAGTTCATATAATGGGAAAAACTTAAACATGAAATTAAACGTTTTAAATTTTATTAAAAGAAATTGCTATTTTATTATAAAAGTTATTTTAACAAGATAAACTTCTTCACACAATGTAATAAACATTGCAAATAAAATTGTAGCTCTCAAAAAATTTGAGCTAAAAAAATCTAAGAGGGAGGCTAAGAGAGGGGAACATGTGTGAGCTGCTTGGGTTATCAGGGAGAGTGAATGTGTGTATATATAAGTTTATTTTGTTAGAGTGGCTGTGTGTTTGTAAATGTATGACTTGGCATGTATGTTTAATTGTGCGCACAACCAGTAACGTACCTAAGGGGGGTGCCCTACTGGACACCCCTCCAGTAATGTCCACCGCTAGAGGAGCAGGCTCAGTTGGGGAGATCAAGGATCTCCCTCTAACCGTCTTAAAAAAAAAATCAAGGGAGCGGGAGGTCTGTTAATGCAATCCTGCTCCCTTGCGATGCACGTGGCAACTGATGCTCTGCGTCGGGATTTGATGTCATATCCCGGTGCACAACACTGAAGCCACTCCCACCGCCTTCACTGCACCGGAAGGACAGGACACAGAAGAGGAAGAACGAAGAGGAGGAGGAAAAGTGACAGAGAAAAGGTAGGAAAACATTCCGTGGATTAGTAAGTGTGTGAGTGATGGGTGTTATGCTGTAGTTTATGCTGAATGTTTGTGAATGAGTGTGGGTGTGATAGCATGGATGTGTAAGTGTGGGGGATAGCATGGCATAGGGAGGCTGTAATCACATTCCTATCATGCCCAGGTTCCAGCATGTACTGGCTGCCTGGGCATGATAGGAGTGTGATTGCTGTTAGCAATTATATATTTTTGTCCAATTTTGGTGTGTTAACCACACGTTTATTAAAAGTAAGTAACACACCAAATTGGACAGAAAAATGTTATAACAATATTAATACACTCCTCCTATCATGCCCAACAGTACATGTGAGCACCTGGGCATGATAGGAGTGTGGGGGGGGTCATTTTTGGTTTCGGTCAAGTGAATGCTGAATTTTCAGGTCCAAAATTTTCATTTCGGTGCATCCCTACTATATACTAGGCCACACACTAACGTGGTAGGCCTACACCACATCAATGTTTGGCTTAGTATATAGTGATTGGGGTTATGCTGCATTATTGTCAATGACTGGCTCAATGTATAGTGATGGGTGTTATGCTGTACCACGGGCAATGTGTGCCTCTGTATATAGTGATAGGTGTTATGCTGTACCACCATCAATGCGTGCCTCAGTATATAGTGATTGGTGTTCTGCTGTACCACTATCAATGTTTGCCTTGGTATATAATGATAGCAGTTATGCTGTACCACTGCCAATGGTTGCCTCAGTATATAATGATATCAGTTATGCTGTACCACCATAAATGCCCGGAGCCTCCGCTCGTGATTCGTTCATAATTTACTTATGCAGTGAGAATTTCACCTTTAAAAAAACATTACAGTAAGTAATACTGTTGTGTAACTAATACTGTATTATCACACTATAATGTAGTGTTAATAACTATGAGCGAGCTGTACCAAAAATATAGAATAACAATTTAAGTTTAACATTTGCAGAAGCATATTGTGCGCACAAATCTTTGGGTCTTGGAAAATATTTGCACAAGAGAGATTTTCTGCGCACACCATCTAAGAGAGATTAGAGGGAACATTGCTCTTAACCCGTCCTTTGTTTTCCCCATCATCTTAATACTCTAACATGTAGGCTTCATATTCATATAATATTCAACAATCATTTTCATTAATTTATACCATTTCATATTGAGTAACTAGAAACCACAGGGCTCTGGTGTAAAAATTACCCCAGAGCCTTTGACTTTACAAGCAGTCTTCCCCTGGATGCATTTGGTGAATCTAGTTCATGAAAGCAATCCTTTGAGCTAACCCTTGTAGCAGAAACAAGGTTAAAGATAACCTCTCATAGCAAGTAACTGCTTAGTATCCAGCAGCCAAGTAGAAATATCAGGACCTCAATAGTATCTGCAGAATTAGACTATATACCTCATCAGATTGTAGACAAATTCAATCCTCTCAAACTGATCATGTGCTACCAGGCTCACAAATTCTTTATTTGACCAATAAACCAGAGCATCCCTCCCACAGTCAGACATCTCCAGTACTCATTTCCTTTAATACGCCTATTAGTAGCCTTATTTAACCTTAATTCCCCTCCTTACCGGTTACTGCTTCTCTAGTTTTCATTTCCTTTTCACATTTTATAGTGCTTCAAAATAATACAAAATTGCATTTCAGAGTATGATCCGTACTTCTCAAAGAGACATTTAAATTTCATTTTTTGACAGCAGAATTACAAAATGTCTGGAACACAAATGTGCTCTTTTATTGCATCACTCTGGCCTGAAGCCCCAGAGTTTATCGGAGGCGCACGATAAGCATTGCCTATCCACGATAAGGGTTATCAGTATCCTGCAAATATAAACAGATATGCTGCAGCCTAAGAATTTGCCAGACACTCATGAATAGTGGAACAATTTATATTTAATGCCCTTTGTCTGTATTCTTCTAAGCTTGCATATCAAAGAATAGATGGAGCAATTACTATTTGATATTTTATATCATTCACAGTTAAAAACAATGCCTGCAATAGCTTCTTTTGTTTTATAGACATTCAGGTTTACTGGATGCACAAATAAAAATAGAATAGGACAGGAGAAATCTCTTTTTGTTTTGAGTTTTCGGAATTCAGCCTATGGCTTGACAAGTACAAATAATTTAAAAAAATGTCTATAAAAAGGAGAAGAATACTGAACTAATTTAAATGCTAAAATGACAGTACTACCATTTAACAATCTCTTAATTGGAAGCAGAGCAAGATTGGGGATTAAAACCGACCCTGGCACTTTAAGGTTCATCCAAGACTAGTCTGTGCAATCAAAAGGATATGGATATTCTTATGAAAACTAAAGTTGTGCACCCTTACTTTGGCCTATAAGGCAGTTGAATCAACTCTAGGTACATATATTATTTAAATAATATGTTAATTCTGATAAATGTCTAGGTTAAAAATCAGAGACAGGCATTCACACACTCAAACTACAACATACAATACGTTGTAAAGTAACTATGAAAACCGTTCCTTTAACCTCCAAAAAAAAATAATTCCCTGACTTAAACATTTTACGTTAGGCTTAAATACTCTTTAGTGGTTATTTTGTTTTAACTTTTAAAAATGCTTGCTCCACTTTTTTAAATTGCATCTTAAAAGGTTCATGAATTAATGCTGTCCGCTTAAATATCTGGGATCTACAAAAAAAGGATATCTTGAAATTACCTAAAATAAATCAGAGAAATTTAGCTAATCAACATACAGTTCTATGTTATATTTAGTAAAATATTCTAGATAGTTTTCATGTATTAGCAGGCTTAATTTTCTATATATTTTTTTAAGACAAGCACCTAATAATGCTTGGACACTTAAACATTCCCTACAAGTCTTCAATGATTACTTCGCAAAAAAGGGGTACTTTCCATTCAAACACACACTTGCAAATAGGATCAGCATCAAGATCCTTAGTTTTTATAGTGCCCTAGGTGAGCTATGTTTCTGGCCTCCCCTCCTATACTCTTATAGGAGGGTAAACGTATTGTGGTGCACTAGATAGTTAATTTCCAATATTTTATTCTTATCTTGTGTGGGGGACCGGTTGCATAAGAAGAGACCCTTGGGAGTAGGGCACAGCTAGGTGGACAAGGGGCATGTGTGAGTGTGGAGGAAGAGGAGAGGAGCAAGACATATAAGGGGGTGCCACCTCCCCCCATTCGTCCCCCAGCCACTTTGAAATCAATGGCTTGGTTTCCTGCCTACATCCCTTCTTATTACTTTGTTTTGTATTATTTTTGTTATTGTTTTGCTATTTTATTGTCAGAGCTGGCCAATCTGGGTGGTTCTGGAGTTGATGGGGCTATCCCTCCCCTAGACTCTGGCAATGGTACAGAATAATGGTCGTACTAAAAGGAGGTAATGCCTAGATTGGAGGCCGATTGGTTGGTGGACAAGGGGGGAGGGGATACACCAGAATATACTTATTTTATATCATTGTTAATGATGGTTGGCAAGGACAAGTTATTCAAGATTATTATATATATATATATATATATATATATATTATAAATTACTGTACACTGAACAAACTTTTATTATTGGTGAATTAATAAACGCTGTGGCCGTTTTTTACCGTGGAAGTTGTTATTTAAGGTTGGATTGGTATTTTTGTCGGTGTTAGTCTCTATACACTGTACCCACACTGTACCCACTTCCTTCACACATCATTCTTCAACTACAAATAAAATAAAATGCCATTCATGTGGTTATTATAAAAAAGTAGGTTCAGGATAGAATTCAGTGATATAAAACCTTTTGCATGTTTCTTAACCACGCACTCGTACTAATACTCTTGTTGACTGCATTTTCTGCAATGATTTGTTTTAGCGTGATGAAAGGTATCACAAAATTATATATTGACATGCTTTCAGTTCTTTTGCCCTTCCTCAGTACTTGGACTATATTGGATCTGAAAAAAACTAAGTCCTTCATAAGCACAATTTAAAAGTATCTTCTTTCATTTGGCAAGTTAAGCAAAAAGGCAAATGTTTGTCAAGTGTAAACCTTTCCATTTCTTTTTTGAGCTGATCCAGGAGGCTAAACCAAATGTACGTCAAATTTGTTTTTATGTGTGAAGTCATCGTAAACATTCTCTTTACTGATTCATAAAAGTAAATCACATAACAAAATGGCATAATGGTACTTAGTTCCAAATAGTAATTATATTATTTCATGGATAATACTAGTGCATTTTATACTATATATACATATATCTTTTGATGAGCAAAACATTTAGAGTTAAAGTAAGAATAAAATGTGAAATAACATATTATGATACTCGGATCAGATAAATACATTTGCATATCTTGTGGACTGTGCCTACTATGTTTTGCTACATGGTCTGTACCAATTTGTCACAAAGTTTTTTGAGTTACATAGTTCAGTGACTGTATTTCCAAAGTTCACTGACATGAGTTTACAGAATTGTACAGTGGAGTAATGAGATCACATTGTCATTTAAAGAAAGTGCACAGAATGTCATCTAGGCTTCTTGAAGGTCATCCGCTAATCACAGATGAAGGCAAGGTTCAAAGCACACTAACAGGGCATAAACTAAGTATATGGGCAAAATCAGAGTGGATGTTTTTGTAAGATATAGAGGAGAAATGCTAAAGAACCCATAGTTAGCATATCATACAGTTAATTCTTTTATTGCGGCATTGCTACCTAGTCTGCTAAATGTAACAGCTAAATGTTGGTTTCCTTTGTCCCCTCCTTCACAGTACCCCATATCTCTTTTCCTCCTTCATGTGGGTATATATCAAACAAAGAACATATGGAAACACAGAACTGCAGATATAAATCAACTGAATAAGACATACAAACAAACCCTGTATTTGCAAGAACAGAGTAAAAATATATAATAGATCAGAATTGCACTCAAAGTCTAAACAAACTGTGAGATTCCCCCAATGTTTCGGCGATAAGCCTTTGTCAAGGAAAGGATAATTTTTCTTCGAGTGCTAGCCTTGTGTTAAACACAGAGTAAATAAATAACACTTGGAAACACAACATTACAGGTGTAGGGCAACCCAGCCTTGTAGATAAAGATCTACTGAAAATTACATGTAAGTTCAGGATTGAAGGTATAGATCAAATAAATAATGCATGGAAACCCTAAATTGCAGACATAGATCACAGGTCACACAGCTTTGATACCCAGATTGCACACATAGGACTTGCAGTGCAACTAGATTGCACACACAGGATTTGCACCAGCACCCAGATTGCATCCACGGGACCTGCCCGGCACCCAGATTGCATTCACAGGACCTGTCCGGCACCCAGATTGGATGTATGGGACTTGCCATCTTATTCCCCAAACAGCAGGCCTCTGGCATCTTTGTTCCAAAACAGCATGTCTGTATAACCTTTTCCCAGCAAAAAAACAGCTTGCCAGTGCCATTTTTGCCCCAAACAGCCTGTCTTTGCCATCTTTGCCCCCCGCCCATCTGTGCCATTTTGCTCACAAACAGCCAGTCTTTTCCATATTTGCCACCAGACAGCCTACCTGTTCCATCTTTACTGGTCCCATGGTCAAGGTATATATCATGTCTATCCCATACATGTTTAAATTCCCTCACTGTATTAGCCTCCACCACTTAAGCTTGCCTCCTGTGCTTTCTATTTAAGTATCTAAATGTTTCCATTGTTCTATTGTGGTTCAATGCAACCTTTGTCCTCATATAAAACTACATTGACTGTTGATGACTGGAGCCTGCACATTCTCCTACAGTGATGTCAGGCATCTCACCCCCCATCATTTTGGGGTCTCTCTCTCTCTTTTTTCCTTTGGTGGATTTCTGTTTTTCAGAACTTGTAGATTAATGATTAAGAGATGGGTCAATAAATGTGGAGACATGGATTTTGTCTGTGTAGTTCATTTGGTAAGAAGATGAACTTATCTTCTGTGTTTGTTTGTATGTTGGTGCTGAGATGGGACACCGAGGGTTGGTGCTGAGATGGGACACCGAGGGTTACTTCTGATCTGGACAACAGAACATATATATGAAGTAGTTCCATTTGTACTAAATCTACCACAGCCTCCTTCTTGTTGGCTCATCTACCAATTGCCACAGACCAATCCCTGTAAAGATGGTCCTAATTCTGGCTGAATCAGGGAGATAAAAGTCCACCAAAATGATAACTTCATTTTTCATTTAAATCTTAGTAATTTCTTCAACTTGCAGATAGCCACACTCCTCTGCATGTCCAGGGGGTCTATATATGACACGAATGCGAATAACATTTTTTTACCAAGTTTGAAAGATACCCAAACAGTCTCTAGGTTATTTTCCTTACCTTGCATAAGATTGAACTTAAGGTGTACTGATTGTATTGCCTAAACTTTGTGTCATTACTTGTTGTGGTTTAGTTGTTTCTCAATCTATGCTGATCCCACCATTCCTTCCTAAAATTAGGCCCTGCCCTAAACCTACACTATCTACCCCTTTAATGCTATCTCCCTCTTCCCCCCGCACCATCCAATCATTTTACCATCTTCTCCACCAGTACAGAAGCCCTTTTATCATTGAGGTGTAGCCCATCCCTGTTAGAAAATATGTCAAACACTGCCCAGTTCTCTAAAAACCTAAATCCCTCCTACACAGTCACGCATTTATGACGCTAGGCTCCAGCTGTCTCCTTGGTGTAGCATGTGGTACAGTTGCACCATGTATAGTAGTTTGTGGTTCAGGTGACAGAACACAGAGTATGTAAAATACTCTTACCCTTTCATAATGATAATAATCTTTTTGTATTACTATATTACCCCTCCATTTTTGGAAGCATGTGAAATATTCTTGAGAAAGGGATTATCAGAGCCCTTAACATGATTCCAATAATTTAATTTTTTCATTTTTTTTATTTGCACTACTTTTTTTAGTCTGATGGGCCTCCAAGTAACAGTTTTATCTGATCATTTGGCATTAAAAATACACTAAGCCGTTTCCTCCTGTGAAACAGACAGCACAGTTTTCAATAAGCTTAACTTGGCAAAAGAAATATTGCTCTATATTTCTAATCTTTGGTATCTGATTTAAGAAAGCTTTGCGTGGCTCATATTAAAACTTACTGCAATATATCTAGCAGAAAACAATCAATCACTCTAATTATTACAATTATCTAGCACCCGTTGCACCCTACAGCTAGTTATACAAAATTGATTAGGTGTTACATTGCTTTAACAGCTACAGATTTCCATTAAATCAAATACCTCCATAAGGCTACAGATGATTAATATGAATGTGTCAGTCAAACTGTAGTTCACTTTAAGGGTTACTCACTAATACCCCCTACAAAAGTCAGTTTGGTCTTTATATTACATCTATTCAGCATCTATATCCCTGTCTAATCCATCTTGTGTGTGACTACTGTATATCTACTAAATATGATTAAATTGGTCACTTTAGTTAGTTAGGCAAGGTATTGGGGGAACTGGAGGGAACATGTCTTGGAGACACGAGTCTGATAAGCAAAGGTAGGGCATTCCAAATAATAGGGACAGCCTTTGAGAAGTCTTGTATATAAGCATGAGAGATATTATAGGAAGGACAGACAAAGATTGTCAAATGCAGAGTGAAATGGGAGGTTAATGTGTGTCTAAACATTAGTAACACAGAGTGAAGAATGGCCTGGAAGCAGCTTTCATTGTGGATTGTAAGGGGCCAAGCATGAGGGAGACCAACTAAGACTGACTTGTAGTAGTTAATATTAAGATAATGAGTGAACTATAACATTTGTTGCTTCTTATATTTGGAAGGGGCACATACAAGCAATGTTTTTAAGAAGTAGGGACAGTTTTTGGGGACTGTATATGAAGGATGTATGAGTGAAACCAAGGCAGCCACCTCCACCATCTTCCTATCAATGTCTCTCTTGTAGTCGTACCAATGATTAATATTGGTTCCTTTTTTCTTTTCCTCTCTTTCCTGATGCCCATTTCCAGTCTTTCTTATTCCCTCTTATTTGGGAATATGCAAATATGATGTATTCAAGATTCCGTTCCAGGGTATCTCTCCTCCTCTCCTCAACTACGTGTTCTGTCCGTCTCCCCATGCCAGCCATAACCCAAGTTTTGACTTACCTTCCTATCACCACTCCATTCTCAGATTTCCCTAGACAATCACACTCAGTCATTCACTAGCTTAAAAAGCTAATCAACCCCACAAGCAAACTACGTATGGTTTTCAAATCACATTATTATTTATTAAAAAAATTAAAAGTAAATATGTGGTGTCTGTAGAGTGAGTGCCATGTGTGCCAAGTGTAATGTAAGGACTAAACTAAACTCACTTTCAGAAATCTCATTAGCTCTCTTATCTCTCTTATATTGCCTGTCTGTCCCTGTTTTCATCACTGTCATCACAATGTTCTTCAATTGGTACAGTTTCACTCCATTTATCAGCATTAATGCATAGGAGACTTTTATCAACAGAAAATGCTTCATGCTTGATACATTCTTTCTACATTCCTTTTTTTATTTATACATATTTTTTGTACCATTGTAAACTTGCTTCAACTTGATTTTTACATTCATAGTTAAACCAAGTACATATTTTCCTGAACCAGCTTCCGATTAAGGGACATGCTTTAGCAACTAAATACCTCCAATGCTGTATCATATTAATAGTAGGAGACTGTATTTTAGGTTTCTCATTAAAAAAGATCAGAGTTGTTAAAACTTGAGTTAATTGTGTGGTTTTGAAAATGAAAGCAGTTCATCAGAATATATGCCTAAAATTCCGAGGCACCCAATCTTGAATTAATTAATCATTAACAGACATTTTACATAAATGTAGTGGTAGAATTGAGAAGAGTAATTTTGACATTGACAGAAGAGGTCCAAAAATAAAAGAGCATTAATAAAAATGAACTCATTTGACATGAAATTCCCATAATATAAATGAAGCATGTCTCAAAAGAGTCTGTGTAAAAAATGTGCATTTCCAGAAAACACCACTTATTTTAGATTGGGTAAACTATATACGTTGAAGAAAAAAACATAAAACACATGAGTTAAAGGCACTTTAACATACACTATACCAAATACCTAAAGAAAGGATACAAATTCACTAGTATATCACTAATGAACAGGGAGCTGTGTAGTGTTATCTATCCAACTCTTATTAAAAGTCAGACATAAAAATTAAGATACAGTGGTTATCATGCCTACCACTGCTATGTATGCAGAGTATTACTAAATAGGAAATAAAGCGCAATGTAGAAATTACGACTTGCTCAACAAGTCTTTCATAGTCTGCCACTGTTTTTATCAGAACATAAATCCAGTTACAGCTTAACTCTGTCTTTCTGTTTGAGATTGGATCCATTTAATAACATCAATACTTTTGAATTAAATATCCACATCCCTGTTTTTGGTTACTAGCGATAGTCATGTTGCATGTACAGTAAATTTCAACCATATAATGCATATATTTATATTTAAGCTAATTTAATTAATATGTTTATGGGGGTTTGATTGTTTTTTAAAGATATTTTAAATGTTATTTAGACTAAATGTTATATAGATTTTATTTTTATATCAGATCATTGTTACTAGTTAATAGTCAATCTACACATTTAGTTATAAACACAAACGATTAGTTGCGATTAGAAAACTTGCTTAGAAATTATGATATTGTACAATAAACGGGCCAACGTTTTTACAAACTATTAATCTCAGCAGGAGTCAGGTCACCTAGAGGCTTAGATACGACAAATAGGCTGTAATGTGCCCTAAATGTACAGAATGTAACACGTATGGCTTCTAAAATTAGCATATTTTAATCTACTGGAAAACAACAGCTGATCAGAAAACATTAGGCTGAATTTCAGTAATGAATTGCATTTCTCTAATATGCATACAATCAAATACCAATAAAAAATATTTTATGGACCTATGCTTCATTATTTCTGAATATTATGGAGAAGAAAACAGGTTCATTAAGGTTTTAATAGTGACTGTTTGGTACTGACATGAAATGTAAATCCTTTTGTTTTTTTTTCATGTGGACTGTGTTCTAGATTTTAAGTCTTAAAACAATTTAGTTAGGCTGGTATGACAAGTAAGATTAAATTGCTATAGGAAACTCTTGGGTCAAGATTTGTTGCTGCTAAGAGGTTTTGGCCCTTTGGGTCACAAAAAGGCATCTGCTTTTTTTCCTATATACTGTCACGTACAAGTAGTTTGGAGACACCGTGGTCAGGTAGGACTCCAGGACAGAACAGTTCAGACAAGCCGAGGTCAGGATTCCAGAGAACAGGATAGCCGGTATACGTAGCCGAGGTCAGGATTCAGGAGATCAGGATAAACGATACAGGATAACAACGTAGTCAGGCAAGCCGAGGTCAAACACAGGAATCAAACAGGTAAACGCTATCTGGGTGCTAGCACAAGGCATAGAC
>VKOC01020819.1:0-67513 GCA_009364415.1 Spea multiplicata
ATATATATTTATATATACTGTATTTGCTCGATTATAAGATGAAAAGCAGTTAATCAAAATGTTCAATAGAAGTCTGGAAAAAGTATGCACTGGTGCTAGATAATTGATTGTGAATTGTTTATGTGACAAATGCTATTAATAAAACAAAGAGCCACTAAACATTTTTGTAAATCCACTTCTTGAAAACAAGGTGAAAAGAAACTATTTTACTCTAATTCGTATATGCCGTTTTCACCTTTTTTCAAGAAGTATTTTTTTTTTACAAATCTATGATGCCTCCTTTGATGTTTTATCAATTGCATTTGTCACATTAAAAAATCTCAAGCAATCATCTAAAAAGCACCAGTGCATACTTTAAATTACCATTAATAATCACATTAATTAACTCTGTCCCCAGTTTCCCATAGGCATCTTTGTCACTAAACATGGGACTATGGGAAGCTATTTGGTGACAAAGATGCCTATAGGCAATTGGGGACAGCGTTTGCCTTTGCCCCCAGTCTCCCATAGCCATCTTTATCCCAGCCTCCCACTGCCAAGCATGCCCCCAGTTACTTCCATTACTTGATCGAAGACCCCGATGTGCACTGTGTCGGATTCCCGCTGCCAAACATCTGTGCGATGCAGACAACCCCACTGCTGCTGCCGGCAGCTCCACCCACCCTCCTCACTGAACGGGGCTGGCACCGCCCACACAAATGTCACTGAGCAGCGCTGGTGCCGCCCATGAAAGTTATTGAGCGGCGCCAGCTGACTCACTTCTATTTCGAATCAACAGGGGTGGCATTTTAAGAAGCCATCCCCGTTGATCCGAAATAGAATTTCTTGAGTCAGCTGGTCAGCGCGACTCAGTGACCTTCGTGGGCGGAGACAGTCCCGTTCAGTGAGGAGGGTGGGTGGAGCTGGCGGCAGCTGCGGGGTTGTCTGCATCGCACAGACGTCCGCTGCTGCCGGAAAGGAGGATCCAGGTCCCCTGCAGAGCAGCGGGGGATCTGGATCCTAAACCCAATTATAGGCTGCACATCCACTTTAAGTGGCGGGGAAAGTGCGGCCTATAACGGCGCAATTAAGAAACGGTTCACGCGGACCGATCATTTTTTTAATAAACGGTTTGCGCGAACAGGTGCGAACCGGCTGAATCCCACCACTGCTAACATACCCAGACATACACTAAAACACTCAGACACTCACACTTAAACACACAGACACTCACATTAAAACACACAGACACTCACACACACTAACACAACCAGACACTCACATTAAAATATCCTCGTTGCCTGCCCATACTCAATGGTCTCAATCCTAACAAGTTCATGGTGCATTTTACTGCATGCAGATTGGAACATGCATTTGTTACATGAAAGGATGAGTAAAGGATGCACAAATGCAGGTTATTTTTTAGCATTTTCCCTCTCAAATCATTATAGAGAGTCAGCATCAAATGGGGAACAATGCATTAACGGGTAATCAGTTTAAGATGAATTTTCCCCTGTGTAAACATCAGGTGAATTTCTAATACAACTAAATTGCCAACTTTAATCAATCAGTTTATGTGCTGGTCTATTTTTAATTTGTTTTTAGCTTGTTTGCTGCTAACAGATTTCCCTGTTTCAAAAAGATAAAATAATTTTCTGTTACTAATTTTGAATACACACTTTTATGCTACACATAGCGATGTGTCGCCCTATAAAACAAAATAAACTTCAGCTTCTATTTGGATTGAGCATATAATTACTGTAAAACAAATATTAATACTTTGCCAGAACAGGAAGAACAAAAAGAAAACACTGCAGCTGGCTTGATGAATAACTAGAAAAGGTCATTGCATAATCTTAAATTAGACAACCTATGGAACTTGAGTCATAAAAAGGAGTGACTGTGTAAAAGGAGATTAGAAAACACATCATTTTTAGTCTTTACACACATTAAATGCACGTCTTCCTGAGATCTTCCATGGCAAACTAGCCTTTCCAGATATTGTTTGGAAAATTATCGTTTTTTGGAATTAGTCAAATCTTTCAAACGTAACTGTATTGTAATTGGATCACTCCCTCTACAGTTGTTCGTAATGGATATACAAACTTTACAATTATGTGTGTAAAAGCATGACATGCTTGAAATGATTACATTGTAGCATGTTCGTGCTGGGATATACTTTTCTTACGGAAAAAGAACGCTGTTCCACTTTTTTTAACTGAATTGGGGCTAGTATGTTTTATATACAAACCAATTGGAGAATAATAGAAATCTAATTATGCGTTTTACTTTGTTATTCGGTGCACAAAACAAACTTGGTCTTTTTTCATGGACTGCTACTTTGCTATTATTTATACTCGGAGTTTGTCTGGATTTATGCACAAGTATTCCGGTAAGTGATACTTTCATATATTTCATTCTTGTGTTTTACTTTTGGAATTTTGGAAGCTAGCGTTTGCCACATCTCTGTTTTGAACATTTATGGATTTTTGTTATTTTAAAGATTTATTTAAAACAAAATGTGAAGGATCTGTCACATTCTGCATTTTATAGTTCTGCTTGGTAAATAAAACCTTGCACCTCATGTGTATAACCCAATTAAGTTGCTGATTGTGATTGATTGGTTCAGGGTGAACGAAGAGATGGGAGAGAACTTTTAGACAGTATATCAATTATGCAATGCTGCTTAAAGTAAATATTTTTAAAACAATTTAACCCCTTCGCGACCGGGATGTACCTGGTACGCCATGGTGACATGGTACCTGTGGACTAGGACGTACCAAGTACGTCATCCCAAAAAAATGCCCCCACGTCGCCACAATGGTGGTGATCGTGGGGCCGCTGCTGCTGTCTTCCTAGGTGTCTGGGCAGACCAGCAGAGCCACCCCCGAACCTTCGGTCACTCCCAAGGAAGCTCAAAACGCAATCGCCGGCAAACCGCAAATGCTCTGAAAAATACCCCTCATCTTATATTCAAGGTCGTCTTCTAAGCAGACCTCAAATCTGATGGTCTGACTACAAGACTAAGATCCAGATCCCCCGCAGCGCTGCAGGGGACCTGGATCCTCCTCTCTGCCAGCACTTACTCTGGAGGCTTCTACGACAGAGCGCCGTCATCACATGACCTTCCGGTGCTCCACCATAGAAGCCCCGGCAGAAATGCCTACAGCAGCGGAGGTTGTCTGTGCACATTCCGCAGCCGGTGAACCTTTGCGGAATGTGCACAGACAACCTCCGCTGCTGCCGGCACTTCCACTGGGGCTTCTATGGTGGAGCACCGGAAGGCCATGTGATGCCGGCGCTCAATCATAGAAGCCCCAGCGGAAGCCAGCAGTAGCGGAGGTCTGCATCGCACAGACACCCACCGGCATATCTGGGGGCAGATGTGCATAACTGGGGCAGAGCGGCAAATAAAGGTAAATAAAAAAACAAAAAAAATCTTTTTTTCAATCATAGTTTTTATTAAATATGAAAAAATAGTTTACATGTGAATTAATGTTTACTAGTAAAACTTTTTTCTTATAGGGTAGTCTTATATTCAGGCCCCCCCCAAATTAATATTCAAATTTTGTGGGGTTGTCTTATAATTGAGCAAATACGGTAATGTGTGGATAAATTATGTGAATGAATTAGAGAATGAATTAATGTGTGGATGAATGGTGAGAATTTGTGTGAATAAGTAAGAGAATTAGTAATTGTGTAAAGGAATTCTAGTTTTAGTAGTAAATATTAATTCACATATGAACTATTTTTCATATTTAAAAAACTATGATTGAGAAAAATGATTTATTTGTTTTTATGTCCTTTTATCTGCCCCCAGTTATGCACATCTGCCCCCAGATATGCCTTATACCCCCTTATATGCCACTCTGCCCCCCCAGAAAGGCCTTATACACCATATATGCCACTCTGCCACCAGATATACCTTATACCCCTATATGCCACTCTGCCTCCCAGATATTCCTTTTAACCCCATATTTGCCACTCTGCCTCCCAGATATGCCTCTTGACCCCCTATTTGCCACTCTGCCTCCCAAATATGCCTTATACCGCCTTTATGCCACTCTGCCTCCTAGATATTCCTTTTAACCACCTATATGCCACTCTGCCTCCCTGATATTACTTTTAACCCCCTATATGCCACTCTGGCTCTAGAAAACCCTTATACCTCCCCACCATATGGCACTCTTACCCTCCCCCGACTTACCAGTGCTTCCCTAGACTTCTCCCCGTGCTTCAGATTTCTTGGTGTCCAGTGGGGACAGCCGGTGGAGTTCCGCGTGATCCACACAGATCCTCTGCTGCTGGCACTTCCACCGGGGCGTCTATGAATGAGCACCGGAAGGTCATGTGACGCTGGCGCTCAGTCATAGAAGCCGGCAGCAGCGGAGGTTGTCTGCGCGCATCGCACAGACCTCCACTGGCTGCCAGAGAGGTGGATCCAGGTCCCCTGCACTCTCACTCATTCACGCAATTCATCCACACATTAATTCATTCATTTATTTATCCCTCATTCACACAATTCATACAGACATTAATTCAGTTATCTCACGTATTCACACTTCATCCACACATTAATTCATTTATTCTCTCACGCATTCACACAATTCATCCACACATCAATTCATTCTTGCTCTTACTCACTCACACAATTCATCCACACATTAATTCATTCATTATCTTACTCATTCTCAGTCTTTCTTTCAAGATTCTTACTACCTCCGTTTCTCACAATCTCTTCTCCCTTCTCACTATCTACCTCCTTCCCCCTTACTATCTACCCCCTTCTTACTATCTGTCTTCTCCCCCTTCTTACTATCTATCCCCTCCCTCCTTCTTACTATCTACCCCCTCCCCCTCCTTACTATCTACCCCCCCTCTCATACCCCCTCTCCCTTCTTGCTATCTTCGCAGTTCACTTACCCTGGTGGCATCCTGTAGTGGGAGCACGAGGCTTCAGTCTCACTGTCCTGCTGCGGCGCGTGCAGCTTCACCGCTGAGCGTTGGGATATGACATCATATTCTGCCACTCATCATGAAGCGCCACACCGCAACCAAGGCCTTGAGCTCCCACCACCACAGTCAGGGCAGCGATAGGGAGCAGAGGAGACAAAGGGGGCCGAGCGGTTGCTGAAAACTTTTTCATGTGCGAACAGTTGGCGCCTCTCTCTCCGCCTCGCAGCCCTGGCCTTGGTGATGGGAAGGCCTGCATGGCGCCTTTGCTGCCATGGCGCCCTGTGCGGTCGCACACCCCTAAGGCCAGCCCTGCTTACAAGTAATCTGATAAAAAAATATTTTAAAAAACTTTAAAAATTGAAATACTCACGTTCCAGTTTTGACTCCACAATGTCTGAGAAACATGACTTATCTATGCATGTGGGGTATCGCTATGCGGGTGTTACTGAACATAAATCAAGCCCTTTTTTGTTCTTTCACAAAGATCCACTCAGATGAGACCTGGACCCAGCAAACTGATCTGTCAAAATTTCATGTTTGAAAACTGAGTTGAATAAAGTCATAGCAAAAGCACAAAAACGGCTCTGGTCCTTCAGTGCAAACATGGTAAAAAAAAACCCAACAAACCACGGTCCTTAAGGGGTTAAGTAGTCGACAAGAAAAAAAAGCACAAGCTATATGTAGTTTGTAGTAAATGAATTTACTGCTAAAATGCTGTGTAAATATAATATCGGTTCTACTTCTGATACACAACAGCTCTGATGGCCTTGAACATCTTAATGCAGATCATTTTAGGAGAAAATGGCTGCCGCTATTTTTTTTTAATATTAACAAAGCCTAACTGGTGTAGATTAGCAGCTCTTCTTCAATACTGTCAGGAACGCTTACAAACTTAAACAATGATCATAGAAGCCACTGAATGGTTTCATTGTTATTGTGTTGTGTGTTCTTTTATATTCCATTAAGGCAGTTGCCCTTGTAAAGCTTTTGTAGGGTTCCACATGTCTCCTTTGAAAACAGAAGGCTGATGTTGAATTTGATTATGCATACGGATCCTTAAACAGTGAAACATTTTGAAATTTAGCATGTCCTTGCTCTGTGTGGTTGGGGTAAAAGGAGCCTTAATTAATTTATTATTATTTAACAATGCATATTCAAGTCATTTTTTTCCTATTCACTAATTTTTTATGAACAAAATTATATATAAAGAAACAGGGGACTGCGTTACAAAATGAATAAAATTCATATACCAACTACAATAAAATGATAAAGCTGATGGGATGAATCCTTTGCTAACACGCAAGACCTACCAAATACTGTCTCGACCAATGCAGATATTTCTTTAAGGCATATGTATGACAGAGCAGTGTGTATGAAATAAAAATCAAGGACCACTATGGTGCCTTTAGCTGAACGATTAATAGACACTAATGTGCCATATGCACAGCTCCAACATCTCTTTACTATACAATGAGACGCCTTTGGACCATCTCCACCCAGCATTGCCTGTTCATCAGCTTGTAGTTAATGGGAGATTAAAGTGTTACCACCTGTGACAGTGGTGTGGGCAGCACTCAGCTTCAGAGGATTGCGAGGTGGGCCCATGGGAGCTGCCCTAGGGGTCTGTGCTGTCGGTCCATTTATTTTGCAGCTCACTGGGTCAGTGTATGCCGATAAGAGGAGCTCCTGGCCCATGATCCCCACTGCCCTCAAAAGCAGTTGTTGTAACTTAACTGTAAAATGTAGAATTTTGCAAAAGTGATTAATAAATCAGATAATAGAAAACGCTGCACACCCTAAAGTAAAATACCCATGAAGCATACATGTGACAATATAAAAGTAACATTTATGAAGTCATGCAGAGAGGAAAGGAGTACCACAAATTCAACCCAAAACAACACGGGCAAGGGAGATCATGCCAATGTTTTGGCATAAGGGATGCCTTAATCACATGATCTTTAATAAAAAGCAAAAGCCGGTGTATAAAAACCTGAAGGTATATGCATAACCAGTCACTTGGGAATATAGTGAATACGTGAGACCCAAAAGGTTTCTGGCACTCCATCACTTACTTAACTGTTTTTAACGGCTTTGTATTTGAGACACAAAAAAAATTAGCAGAAAGAGGTGGAATGTACTGTGTGACATGTTCAAAAACCTAGTCTCTGTTTTGTAGGCTTTTGCAACATATGGAATAATTTAAGAAAATAAAAATGTTAGGTTGCATTTATTCACGTACATTTCCTCTAAATATAAGGTTTATTTCTTACGATGCTTTATGTCTATTTTTATGGATATCCGTCATAAATTGTAATATCAGTATTTCATTGTTTGGCTTACATCCATAGGTGGATATAGTACTGTAGCAAGGTGAAATAATCAGATGACAACAAACTAGCATTAATAACAGAATTTCCATCAGCCGATGTTTCTTTCAGCACCAAGTCAACAATGTTGAGTTTACACGTTTGTTTTACGTTAGCATAACGAAGCCAGGCCACAGCAGCAAACAATGCCTATTGTCAGAAAACATGATATATGTGAGCGCTGGGGGATTAAAATTAAGATAAAATGTGATTACACAGCCTTTAAGCAGGCAATGAATCAAACTGCTGATTGAGAGAGGACAGGAGAAAGCTGGAATCTACAAACTGTGGGAGCCTGGGAGTGAGAAAATGAGTCCCAGGGCAGATGGGTTAATCAGTATTAGTACTCACACCGCCCGGCTTTACATTATAAGAAAGCCAAGAAAATAATAGTCATTAGAAGTAAGCACAAACAGAGCTCATGGATGAGGACAATCATTTCTCGATTTTTGGGGGGTGATTTTTGCCTACCTCAGTTCTTTTATTGTACCCTATTATTAGAACCTGATCAATGTTTATCATGAAGAACTAAAAAGCAGTAGATACTACTTTTCTGATGGATGTTGCTCCTCAGTAAATCCTGCATTGCCTTATTAACCTTGGATGTGGACACATAAAATATGACTATGTCAAGTCTCAGGTACCCATGGCTTGGACTTTTCTGGTTTGCTGTAGGTAACAAAACATCCTGTAATTTAAAAAATGTGTTCATTGGTAAAAAAAATGATTGTTTCAAAATAAATATACAGCATATTTCTCACTATAACTGGATTACCTCTCATGCCCCAAAGTCATGCATCCCTGTCACTTAGTCCAGCAATCTAGCTTGCATTATTTATTATTAATAGAATTGAACTTGGATCAAGCAGAGCTGGGAAGGCCACCATAGATCAATTTCAACTACCTGCCAGGGTCAATCATAACACACTCATTCTTGTTCTAAAATTCATTATGTGCCTCAGGGTTTAACTCTTTTGTGCACTAAAATCACAGAGGTGTTGTTAGAGGTGGGCTAAGAGTCTAATTATTATAATTAATAATTATTATAAATAAGCTATATCCATCAGTCAATGTTAATAGGATGTTCAGTGTTGTAAGATGCGTATAAGGTGCATTATAGTATAGTACGGTCTTAAGCCTTGGCTCTCGATGCGTTTAGCTATGCCCATGTGAGTTTTTAAAAGGTAATTATCAACTTATTTATCATTATAATTTACCCTTTTCAGAAAACAATGGCCAATTTACTCTGTGCATTAAATCATTTACTAAGCAGTGCAGTGTAACACCTGCATGACCCATCCATGGGTTGTTATAGTGTTAATTTGTAATGTATCCTCTCTGCTTTATTGCCCATGAAGGCTCCAGGACATTGGCTCTAGAACTAGTGTTGGAACATCTTAACAATTGTCTACAATTGTACAACAATTGGATTTGTTGTTGATTGGGCTAACACTTTATGAAAAAAATTGTATGGTTCCAGCTTCTGTTCTGAAAACCATTTTTAACACAACGTAATGTTATATTTAAAAATAAATAACTTAAAATTATTTGTAAGCATTTAACAATTGCAAATTCTACAATTTATTTACAACGTGAATGTTTGTTCTGTACAGATAACATGCTACAACTTTGAATGCAGACACACAGAAAATGGTTCTTATAATGATATACAAGGTATGGCACTCCTTATTTTATCTCTGTGTACTGATTGTCCTGTGATTCTTCCTATGTCATATCTCAAATTATTATTTTCTAAATATCTTGAACACTGTTGTAAGAATTATATTGGCTGTGTGTTAAAGTATATACTTTGTATTTGTTCAAGCCATTTCCTGCATGAGATCTGGTGGTTTTACATAGTTACACAATTGTTAACCATGAAAAAGATCAATGTCGTCCATTTTTTTATTCCAGAAGAAATATGCGTTTTGTGCCTGTTGTGTAATTCAGGAAATAGCTCCAGTTTCAGAGTCACAGTAAATCTAATTGCTAAGTTTATGGTCATGCAGATCCCTTACATTTTTATGACCCCGTATTGTATTTTACCAAGCCTTTTTACATTATCTTAGCATGTTGATTTATTAAATCATTTTATTTCATAAATTAATATTTTTGTCCCCTTTTGCATTTTTTAGCGTGTTCATAGCATCTTAAATGTGTGTTACTGTATGTATTGATCTACCAGTAACAATAATAAGATTAAAGCAAAGATAAATAGGACCTAGACATATATTTTAAGTGATGGCCTGATGACTGCAAAAGGAACATATAAAAATTTATGTTGAGGGGACTGCTGATGGAACCCCTAGAAATGATTTGTGCTCCTAGCAGTCCTCAAACCACAGTTTGCTGGCCACTGTATTAAACATGCATGGGATAGGCAGGGCCGGCCTTAGGTGTTCAGGCACCCTGTGCGGACTAGTTCTCTGGCGCCCCCTCGACAAAAAATTATTTATGTGCAAGTGCAAACAAGCACAATAATATATAACTGGAAACACTGGTAACAATAATGTACCTTAAATACATTAAATATAGGAATAAAAACAATCTTTGTAACAAAAATATTTTTCCTTTAAATATCAAAAAATTGGACCCCAGGTAATTATTTCCTTTGCACCCCCTCCACGCACCCTAGCATGCAATCATTCCCTCCGCTCCCACATAAAAAAATATATATTTTCCACACTGACTGCAGATTAGGGCAAGACTGTGAGAGTTAGTGCAGTCTTCCATCCTTCTGACTCTACTGTGACTTTGAAAGGTCCTCTCTCCCGTACTCTTCCCCAGAGTCCTTTTATCCCCTCATTCACTAAGCCACACTTCTCTTTTCCTTCCTCCCTGTAGTTCAAGTGTAGATCAAATAAACAACACATGTAAACACACTTGTGTGTATAGCATTGCAGGTATAGTCCAACAGATTAACACACAAACCCAGCTTTGCACGTATAGATCAACTGGGGAATCACATGCAAACTCAGCACTGAAGGTATAGATCAGGGATCTCCAAACTCGGCCCTCCAGCTGCTGCAGGACTACATCTCCCATACTCCTCAGCCAGCCCCTTAGCTGAAGGAGCATTATGGGAGATGTAGTCCTGCAGCAGCTGGAGGGCCGAGTTTGGAGATCCCTGGTATAGATCAAATAAAAAACATATAGAAACAGCACTGCAGGTATAGATCAACTAAATAAGATCTACAAACCCTGTATTTGCAGGTATACATAAATAATGTATGGAAACATAGCATAGCAGATATAGATCAACAAAATAACACGCAAATCCAACATTAAAGGTATAGATAAAAAATTACAGGCAAAGATCATAGGTTGCACAACCCAAAGCCAGCCCTGGTGTCCACATAGAACTGGACCAGCACCCAGATTACACACACAAATTACAGCCCAGCCTGTGCCATCTTTGTCCCATAAACACCCTGCCTGTGCCATCTTTGTCCCATAAACACCCTGCCCATGCCATCTTTGTCCCATAAACACCCTGCCAGTGCCATCTTGGTCCCCAAAGCTCAAACGCCCTGCTTGTGCCATCTTTGCCTTTTCCCAAATCACTTATACATCTATCATACACGCAAAACAGTTATACAGTCACTCCTTCGATCTGTCATTTACACAATTCCTTCACACAATTATTCATTTTCTCCCTCATTCACACAAATCACTTACACATAATCTTTAATGCATTCTCACCATTCATCCACACATTAATTCATTAATTCCCAAATTCATTCACACAATTCATCCACACATTAATTTATTCTCTCTCATTCACACAATTTATCCACACATTCATTTATACTCTCACTCAATCACGCAATTCATCCAGACATTAATTGATTCATTATCTTCCTCATTCACACAATTCATACAGACATTAGTTCATTTATTATCTCATGCTTTCACACAATTCATCCACACATTAATTAATTCATCCTCACGCATTCACACAGTTCATCCACACATTAATTCTCATACTCATTCTCACTCTCTTTCAAGATTCTTACAACTTCCCTTTCTTACTATCTACCCCCTCTCCTCCCTTCTTACTATCTGCCCCCTCCTTACTATCTAAACCCTCTCCCCCTTCTTACTATCTACCACCCCCCTTGCAGTTCACTTACCCTGGTGAAGTCCTGTAGTGGGAGCGCGAGGGCTCAGTCTCTCTGTCCTGTCGCAGCACATGCAGCTTCACTGTTGAGCGTCGGAATATAATGCCATATTCCAGCGCTCATCATGAAGCGGCGCACCGCGACAAAGGCCTCGAGCTGATTAAGGTACAAGTCTTTATATCAAATGTCCATGTTCCTATGTCAGATAGCATTGATATAGAATAACATAGAATAATATGTAAAATATAATAATAATTACCTCCATTTTATTTCAGACTGCACAATTGAACCCACACCACCCTTTGCCTCTTACATTGGGGCATATAATATTACGTTGGGCTGGAGCCCACTAAATATCTCAGGAGTAAAATATATAATTCAATGGAAGTATGTGCATATTGCAAGTGAATGGGAATACACAGAGGTAAGAGATTGCATGCTGCCAACAAATAATACATTGCAAATAAATTGTTGCACTATATTCTCTGGGACCTATACAACAATATCAATTTATGTGTTAATTACGTGCATTAAAATAAGAATTGAGATGAATTGTTTTAATAAATTAACTTAATGTTGATCCAAACATGTAATATTTGTCTAGTGGTACTCACTTTTTGAAGTAAAATATACTTTTCGATTATAATGCAAAGCACACATGCTATGTTATTTATTTGTATTTTTACTTGTTTAAATATATTGTACCTTTAATTCAGATAGTAACAGAGCCTTCATATACAGTCAATAACCTGTCACCCTACACTGAATATTGGTTCAGAATTATCTGGATTATATGTCAACTCCAGTTTCAATCCCTGCCGAGTCTTGCATACCGGACACTGGCATTTGGAGGTAAAACGTACTGTTTCTTCGATTCTAAGACACATGGACACTGTAATAATCATATCTAGAATCAGAGTTTCAGTACTATACACTGAAGCTAGTCTGTCATAAAGGTCTGTTCTGAATACGTTTAATTTTTCATTTTAATTGACTCATGTACTTTGCCTTAATTCAACTCTCATGCCTTTTTCAGCCAGTCACATATTTAAACTATATAACCCCTAACATCAACGTATTTAAAGATATTACTTTCTAAATGAAATATTTATTGACTTACTCTTTCGCACCATGGGAAATGCCCCATAAATGTATACAAAACACAAGCTGAGAGACTTGAAAAATCAAAGAGTTAAATATATATGTATATGCAGCTATTCATTGTGTGATGTACATATTTTACAGTTCCTTCAGTAGCTCCCATTATTGAAAACCTGGAAGGTTCTAGTCTTTATTCAATAGAAGTCAGCTGGCTTCCTCCGATGTTTCCAAATGGACCTATTGTAGGCTACAATCTGAAACTGTCTACTGACCAGGAAAACCCACAATACTCTTCGGTGACTGGGAAACTAAGCTTTCAGTTTTATGCCACTAAACCTGGAACCACATACAGGTAAAGTGTTGAGCAAACATACATGCAAAAGCAAATAGATATATATGAATTCTACTCAGATTATTAAAATTAGGAACATAATTATGATGACAAGAAAGCTCATATAATGGCTTGCAAGCTTTCAAGACTATCTGGGTTTCTTCTTCAGAGAAGAAGAGACCTAGATAGTCTTGATAGCTTGCAAATTTAAGAAACTTGCTTTCTCTCTGTTGTATGGCTAACATGGTATAACCGTACAGTTGTGTGAAAAAGAAAGCACACCCTCTTGAATTCTATGGCTTTACATATCAGGATATAATAACAATCATCTGTTCCTTAGCAGGTCTAAAAATCACAGTAGGTAAATACAACCTCAGATGAACAACACATGGCATATTACATTGTGTCTCATGACCTAGTCAACAAAAATAAAGCCAAAATGTAGAACGGTGAAAAACGAAGTACACGTTATGATTCAATAGCGTGTAGGACCACCTTTAGCAGCAATAACTTGAAGTTATTGTTTTCTCTCCCATCGTTCTGAAATAATTTTGGCCCACTCTTCTTTAAAACACTGCTTCAGTTCATTGAGGTTTGCTTGCATTTGTTTATGCACCGCTCTCTTAAGGCCCCGCCACAGCATTTCAATTAATGGTTGACTCAACGTTGCATTTGAAAAAACCACAAGAACAATGTCATTTGGACAGACAAGACCAAACTGGAGATGTTTGGCCGTAATGAACTTTAGACCTGCTAAGGAACAGATTATTTTTATTTTGTCCTGATATGTAAAACCATAGAATGTTTTTAGAATATGTGATTATTTTATAGTTTATGAGTCAAGAGTAAATCTAACAGGATAACAAGGGTGCGGTTTAAGTAATCAGTACACTGTATCGATAAACTCAATTCAACATACCTTTCAAAAGTCAGGTTTTAAGATATGTTTATGGCATAACACTTCAAAATCAAATGACACAGTGATTTCAGTAATGTTGACCTTACCTGGTCATCTTTACGTTCTGAATGTAGAACGGGATGGAAGATGTAATCTACTTTTTTTGCAAACTGATTAGATAAATTTTATTTCCATTATTACATTTAAAGGAAATTCTGCAGAGGCACAAATCCATCAATAACTGTCATGCATACAGTATGATAATACATCGAATTAGTATTATGTTTAAAAATATATACATTATACCGTAAAAATATAACCCTTATCAATCATACTCAACCTCTGACTGTGACTAAAGATTTAAACAAATTCTTGCATTCTGTGATCTCATGAACAGATTACTAACTAACTATGAAACATATAAAATGACTAAAAGAGTTTATATACTTTTGTATGGTATATTCTTTTTGTGAGAGGCGCCATGTTGCTGTAGCTTCACGTGACTGAAATTGCTACTTCACCTTAGATCTTTGTGATAATAGCTCTACAGCTATGCATATTTCTTCTGCGGAAGTAATACATAATGGGTTGGGAAGTGCAGCCACAGCTTCTTACATGAATTCACAAAACTATAGTTTGGCAAATGCAGAAAAGATACTTTCTATGCTGCTGGATTGATTGAGGCCACTGCATTAGTGGATAAATGTATTGAATTCATTTATGTGGGAAGTCACCGATCATGAAGCGAGCAGACAATTAAGAATCCCAACAGTCAGGATGCTGACATGCTAATCTGGACGGTTTTTTATACTTATCATGAAATTATTATGTTTAAATCATTTATTAATCATCTATTGGATAGTATTGTTTCAATGTGATTGTTAATGTTTATTACAGGATCTCTATCACTGCAATAAATGTACAAGGAGAAGGACCTGCAGCAGAAGCCAGCATTACTGTGATGAACGCAACAGGTATAATAAATAAAGAATATAATCAATTTATGGGAAATTTTAATCTTTTTTTCTACACAATTTTCCTTGAGGGTCCAAAGTGTTGAAGTTAATTGACAGAGGTAACTTATGATAGAATAACATAATATCATTAGCATGTTACTCGCATTGGGGTTGCAATAAAGTCTACTACCGGCAGTCTGTTTATGATTGTCCATGGCTGCAACTTGTCCATTGGCAAGGTGGCCTGCTGAACAAGCTAGAATGCCATTCCTTGACAGAGGCAGAACCAACTTTCCATGCAGGGCCTAGAGGTGCTTGAGTTTCTATTGAAAAGGAACAGGTATGACCAGGCCACTGGTTTAAAATTGCTTGGCTTATTCAATGTATTTTCTAAACTTCTTTTCATGAAAAGGATTTTCATGTTTTCTTAACAAATGCACATCTGTACATTAACTGTCAGTTGGTAAGGTTAATATATGTTGCCCTACATCAGTCTTGTCACATGTGAATTTGATTTAAGGACTCGGTTGTGAATTCTGACATCCACTTTGCTGTTCTATGGTGTTTCTGCTTTCATTGTGAACACATTTCCATATAGCTAGGGAAAGTATCTTTTCGGTTTTCAGAATTTTTTGATTCATCAGCCCTCGTACAGGATCATACACAGATATCTAAGCAAGACAATAATTACATACTACCATTAAAAAGAAGGTTTGAATGCACCACAATATGGATTACATTTTGACAATGTTTCAGTTGTCAGTGTGTAATCTTTTTTGGTGTTATGAAAGTATTTTTAGTTTTGCAGTGAAAATGAATATAATTTTGTGCTTCACCTTCACATTCTACTTTGATTAGTTTCAGATAAACCCCTTTGGTTATTTTTATCAAGGAATAATACATTTAAAAAGAGAGATAACCTGCCGGAAATGATATATGAAGCTCAGTGTCTGACGGTGCACAATAGAATAACTGGTAAGTGTACTCTTGTGGCCATTCCGTATTAACGTTCAGATTCTAGGTGTTACACTTTTGATCATCATATACATTAATCATTAATTAGTTCATCGATGAGATAAATGTGTGTAAAGCCCACGTACATCACTAGATTGCAATAATTAAGTAATCCTGTGTTGCGCTTGCTACATGGGCTCCAGATCAGAACAGGCCCCATCCTTTAAAACTCTAGTTATTATAATTATGAAATGATTAATGTATATATGTAATATTGAGTTATTTAAGTGATTCTGCTGTAGCAGGTAGTGGAAAAATAATACTTGAATTATTATGCTTTCAATAGAGTCCCGGAATGAACTCCTCTAAAACAAGTGACCATGCTGCAATATTTGTATGACATTAAAGACACGTTATTTATTAATTTCCACAGGAATTTCTATGGATATTTATAACCAGAAAGTCTATTTTTCTGAAGACTATCATATCTGGGTGAAAGGGGCTAATGACATGTCGGACATGACCAATTTTAGGATTTTGTATGCTGGCTCGGGGAACATCACTTCAATATCCGTGGACTGGTTAAATAACAACATCTATTTTATCATGGACAATCAGGTAGGCTTTCAAAATCTGTATCATTTACTAAAGAAAATGGTGCTCAAATATGATCTACCATCAGTGTAATGCCTATCAAGATGTCTTTTGAATACTATAGTGCAAAGTTTCATTGTAATAGAGTTTTTGTGTGAACATTCCTTTATTCATACATAGATGTATCATTAACCTGGAGGTGAGGGTGTGGGGTATATTCGGTAAAGTAGAGGTTTGGGTATTCGGGAGAGTTAGTTTCAACTCATTGGCTTCACTAAACAATATAAAGGGTCAACTCAGGCGCGCTGGCTAGGTGCAGACTTAAGTAGTATATATAGACTGTTAACAAAGGGAATTTGTTATCTCTCAAGTGACCCTTTGAACAGTGGTGCATTGGAGAGTCTGGTTATCACTAGGATGATATACCATCATTGCTGTGGCCCAGGGGCTGCTTTTGCAAACCTAGGTCTAGTCAGCCCAAGACAAAATATAGTACTGTTTGGCTCTTTATAGTGCATAATTGGTAAATTAAAACTCAACTCTACTGCAAACTCAACATCAATAACCTGCCTTAGTGAATAAACCCTAAAGATGTTGACATATTTGACATATTTGACATCTGTGACATATTCACAAGTCATATGCATTCTGGATTTCAGTGAACCATTCAAGGTGTCTGAACTTGGTCCAATAGGTACGAAAGCAAGGGTCATCTCCTCAGGAATTTCAGTACACTCGGAAGCTAGGCTTAACAGGGACCCACAGCTGCTTGTAGTCTATATATAAATGATAATAAAATGTGTAATGAAAAGACTATATATAAAGCCCAATGCCCAATACATTTGGATGCAATTCTGATGAGGCTCATGGTTCTGAAGATTGAACTGCAAAAATATTTATTTAGATACTAACCAATACTACTACTCACACTCATGGTGCTTAAGAGACTGTTTTCAGTTGGTATAAGGCAAATAATATATAGTAACATTTGCCTCCTTGGTTTTAGTTGTACTTCTGCGACTTAAAGAACTGCACATCTGCAGAAAATATCCCACTGACAATTGTTCTTCCTCCACTGAAGATTGTGGTGGATCCATACAATGGGTATGTATTGCTTTTAACTCAGACCAGAAACTCCGAATCAATTCATTTTATAATAATTTGAGAATGAGCACTTACAATTTTGTCCAATTAGTGGACACAATGAAATCTAGTCTAACTGCATAGTGAACATCCAATTCTACATAGGCATTACAATTCTAGAACAGGAGTGAAGTTACTTTATATATATAAAATGTGTCAGCCTATCATATAGCCTGGTGTGCTGAACTAGGGGGGGCACCGCCATGGAGGTCTTTCCTAAGTTAGCAAGGAAGTGCATGCAGAGGGTCATTAGGAATCAAGTTCTAAATCTAAACTCATTGTGTGCAGTTATTCAAATTATTTCAGTAAGTCTAAATGGATAGGAATGGTTTATTAGAATTGCTAGAAAATGGAGGATGTATTAGTTAGTGGACAGCAGAATCATTGAACCTAGCTTATGATGCCCAAAAATCTTAAGACTTCTTAATACGGTCTATAAAATGCCATAATTGTAAATTGCAGTTAATCTGTAGACTTGTGCATTCGTTGTCATACAAACTTTATTTTGAATGAAAATTGCCTGTTTTGTGCGCTCCTACGAATCAATGAAAACAAGGAAATCTCTGACAACATAAAGGAAAACGAATTGCAAACTAACATAAAATCGTTAAGATTTGTTCATTCATCTGCAGGTGTAGCCCCCATTACGAGCCATTATGGCACCATTACAGGCCTTTTTGGCACCATTACAAGCCATTGTGCTTGCTGATGAATTTATTCAAAGGGACACCACAGCCAACATATGATGGCTGCGGTGTCCCTTTGAATAAATACTGATAGCAGACATATTTTTTTCAAATCCAAGCAAAAGGGGAATTATTAGTTTTGTAGATTGTATACTTTTTGCATATTTTAACTTGTTTTTTGTTACTCCTAGGTATTTATTCCTGCTTCTGAATAATGGTATCCACAGAACAGTTCTCCCGGAGAGTCCTAATCAGGCCATTTTGACCCATATAATAAATAGCTCCATTATTCAGGACTTTATGGTCAATGTTCAGTTGAAAAGAGTTGTTTATGCCAGCGTACATCGGGGAAACATCTCAATTGTATCAGCCTTTCTGGATGGAACCAATGATAAATTACTGAGGCACATAAAGGATAGTGACATTACCGAAATTAGAAGCTTTTTTTATTTCAATGACCATTTATTCTTCACAGACGGAAATCAGGTGTTCCAAGAATACTTCTATTCGGATAGATATTGGTATAATGAATACTTGGTAACTTGTGATCTGGCAGCTTCAGCGTCTTCAGATTATAATAACATTATGTTATATGGAGAATCAATTCAGCCATTTCCACTGCCAACCCAGCCCCACAATGTGAAGGTGTTATTTGGAGTCCAGTTTGCTACCGTTATTTGGCAGCCACCAAGGTCCACTATAGAATCTAGTAAGTTTTCCCAGAATTCTCATTTAGTGCTCACTGTTTTCTTTTGGTTGAATGATCGTCAAGTGAACTTAAAAGAGTTTATGGCACTATTTATTTCTGTTAATTTCTTGTGGTTTTTTTTAGCATGTTAGGTGACGATATCACGGTTAAAATGATTTTATCCTTTTGAACATAAATGTGTTTATTTAATTATAACAAGATAAAAACAAACACTTGGCAAATGATATGTGCTCTTCATTTGTACTCTTAAGCCTTATATTTACAGACTTTGAAATAATATTGGTTTCATGCTTCCTAAGGTCCTACTGCATGGAGAGACTGGATGTATAGCATTAACGTAACATCAGAAGACTCCAAAGCTTCACAGATGTTTTCAAATATTAGTTACACTAATATAACAGTAACAAAAATGGCTCCATCTACAAAATACAGTGTAACAGTGCGTGCATCCTCACCTGCTGGAGACAGCCAATGGACAATACCAGTAACAGGAACCACGCTGGACCCATGTGAGTTATTATTGAAGATCATGTTGTTATATGCATTTCAGAGTGTGATATTGTAATCAAAATGTTATAACAGAAAGGGGTAATATAGCCCTAGGTATCATTTAACCTACACAAGAGAGGTGGGGCTACTTGTCCTTTTTGTGTTATTACCCTCTTGTCAACCCAATCATGGAGCATTGATATTTTCTGCTGAAAATGATAATTATGACCATTATTTTTGCTCAAGTTGCTCAAGGAGCAGGAAAGCTGAGAAAGATGACAATGGGACCATTTTAAATATATTGCTCACATATTAATTACATAATGTCATCTGTTCTCAATAGCATAGACAGACAAAAATGATTCTATTGATGTAAACCTTGTTTATCCATGGGATAAAATTGTTTGAGAGTTTATTAAGAGATGGCATACAGGAATATATTGTGAACAATGATATCATTAGTAGGAGTCAGCATGGTTTTGAGAACAGATCATGTCAGACCAATTTAATTGCATTTTATTACGTTGTAAGTACATGTAAACATCAGGGTGTTGCTGTAGATGTTGTCTGAAGCTTGACAACTGTGGTGAGTGGTGTGCCCCAGAGTTCTGTCTTGGATCCAGTTCTCTTTAACTTATTTATTAATGATCTTGAAATAGATATTGGAAGTCACTTGTCTGTATTTGCTGATGACACAAAATTATGTAAGGTTATAATGTTCAACCAGGATGTAGCATCTCTTCAGAATGATTTGGATAAACCAGGGGACTCCTCAAATATGTGGCAGATGGGATTAAATATAGATAAGTGTAAGGTAATGCACTTTGGTACCATAAATAAGCATACAACTTACACTCTTAAGGGCATTGCATTGGGAAAAACAGGAAATGAGAAGGACTTAGGTATAATTGTAGACCATAGACTTAGCAACAAAGTGCAGTGCCAGTCAGCGGTTGCAAAAGCCAGTAAGGTATTGGCATGCATGAAGAGAAGTATTAAATCACGAGATGAAAATATAATTTTACCTCTTTATAAAGCAATGGTGAGGCATCACCTTGAATATGCAGTGCAATACCAGTTTTTAAGAAGGATGTTATAGAGCTGGAGAAAGTTCAGAGGTGGGCTACAAAGTTAATTAGAGGAATGGAGAATTTTAGTTATGAAGAAAGACTAGAAAAACTGAACTTGTTTTTACTTGAAAAGAGACGACTAAGAGGGGATCTGATCACATTGTACAAATACATACAAGGTCAGTATAAACAGCTCTATAGTGATCTATTCACCAAGAGGTCTCTACAAAAGACACAGGGTCATCAGTTGTGACTTGAGGAAAGGAGATTTCAGCATCAGCATAGGAAAGGGTTCTTCAGAGTAAGAACAATAAGAATATGGAACTCTCTGCCTAAGGATGTTGTATTATCTAACTCTGTGGATATTTTTAAGAAAGGTCTGGATGCTTTTCTGGTAAAACATAGCATAAAGGGCTACAACTGCTAAAAGGACAGTAGTATTAGAAAGTTGATCCAGGGAGTAATCTGATTGCCGCTATGGAATCAAGAAGAATTTCACCTCACTGAACTTCTGTTACAAGAGAATTGGTTTAGCTTTATAATAAAAGAGCAATTTCTTAGGTCACCTTAATAAATGAACCATGCATTATGCAAGAGTGACTCAGGACTCAACTGACCAGACTCAACTGAGGTAGCATGCCCTTGCATGCTAACACATCCAAAAAACCTCATATCTCTATAATAAAACAAACTTGGTTAACTATGTGAGTAACACAGTATGTCATCGCACTGTTTCAATTTGAAGAGCTCAGTAATGACTTTAATTGCCTTTTAAAGCTAAATTAATGGCAAAAAGCCCACTTACCTTCAAAGAAAAACACACAACAGGCATTTTGCTCTTACATCCTTTTGTCTAAAAAACTTTGGTTGTAAGTCCATATCGTGCATACTTGCAAATGTCAGGACACAGGTATCTCTAGAGCTCTGTTGCATTAATGACTGAGGGTGCTAAGATATTAAATAAGGGTGACAAATCTTAAAAATGATGTCAATCTTATTTATTTTCCAGCTGAAGAGGAACCTTTTTTCATTGCAGTAGGCCATGAGGGCACCTGGAGGCAACCTTTGGATTTATTCGGACCAGGAGAACTTCTTTATAGGAACCTGAGATTTATAACAGGTATTTTTCCAATTTACTGACATTTTATTATAAGCGAATATGCCCTAAAGCAAAATAAAAAAAAGTAGGCTTATATGAAAAGTGATTAAAGTCACTTGTTTATTAGATATGGTCAAAATTGAAGAGTATGGGTAGGACTACCAGTGGCTCAGTAGTTGCTGTTAAAGTACAATCAACCCTGTTAGTTTCACAGCCATGTATGATTAAGTGGTGGCCTCCAGCAGCTTGATAACAGAAGAATGTTCAGTAGTACATTTGTATGCATCATTTAAGACACATTTATGTGATTTAAGATGTTTCAGTGTTGTGTGGACCTGTTGGATTTAAACTGTTGAAATACTTTACTCCACCTGACAAATTATTAAGGGAAGGGCAGTATAATAAGGAATGTATTTATTATTGTATTAGCGGAGAACACCTAACACTTTGAATGTTGTATGTATGGTAAAGAGAGAGCATTGTTTTAACACAAATCCAACTGCTACATTCTCTTTGAGTGTAATGTGTCTTTCTGATTGAAGATCTGGACTGGTACAATAACACACTCTTTTGGAGCAATGAAACGGGACATGTGCACATGTGGAACATGAGAGATACTTTTTCTCCCGTTTACATAAAGGAGATAAGAAGAGCTGGACCTATATCTTTTGATTGGCTTGGCCTTTGTATCTACTGGTCTGACAGAATAAGTGCCAAGGTATGACATCTCGTGTTACCTGTATAACATAGTTATAGCCAGTGTTCCTGATTAACAGGAGCAACGAAAATAGCTGGAGGTGGAGAAAAAGAAGGTGGATTCTCGTTAATGAAGTTTTGTTCTCTTGACTTCTACTGGAAATATATTTGTATAATTTGGAAAGAAAACAAGGTAGATGTTTCCAATAATCTCCTACTGAATGCTGAATACACCAGTATGGTCTGTTTTGTTGACAGATTTACAGAAAACCCCTGAGTTCTCCTGACATAGAAGTAATCAGATCTGTCAGTTATCTAGTAAATGATATGGCAGTGGATTCAACCAAAGGCTTTCTTTATTGGAGCACAGACTACACAGTGGAAAGCAGCAAACTCAATGGACAGAAACATTCAGTTGTACAAAACTTAACATTATTTACCAGTAGACAGGTAAGCATTCAACACAAATGCCCTTCTTAACCCCTTAACGACAAAGCCGGTACATGTACGTGCTCAAAATGCATTGTCCTTAAAGGGTTAAAAACCCAAAAGCTCTGTCCTGCTGTCCCTTACTGATGTCCTTTTATATATTTTCTATGAATAAAATATATTATTTTTGCACTCAATGCAAATTATAATACATTTTCTGCTTGGATACAAAGTAAACAATTAAATTAATTCCTTTCTTACTTATTTTATACAAGGTGGTTGCCCTTGCAATGGACTTTAAACATTGCTTGCTATATTGGCTTGTGAAGGATGGACTGAATATCAACTTGTATCATAGCAAACTCAGGGACGACGGGTAATTAATGCTATGTTTTTTATACTTTTAAGCGTATTGGTTAAATGCAGATATCTATTTCATTAATATTACTACTTATCAATACGTTTCCCCTGCTAACTGATCCTACCATTGAACTGATCCATTTATCTCTGTGTGTACAGTGTAAATCGTATCACAAGTTTCATTAACTATCTAAGCGCTATTTTATTTAGCTGTATCTTCATGTGTATTTTAAAAAGTTACCTTGCCATGGTTATTATGAGCTTATCATATGTTGTCCTGCAATAGGATTCCAGATGCACCAGTCACCGAGTTTGCTTTTTGGAGTTCTTCAGAAATTTGGCAGAATGCTTTAATGTTCCATAGTGACCGGTTATTCTGGATAAATGGGCAAAAATATATTACAGTGCAAGAAGTCAATCAACGGATTTGTACAGCATTCTCACAGCCAGCAGAATTTACAGCTTTTACATTGGTTCTGAACAGCATGAAACCATTGCCAGGTAACAAAACAATGCAAAAAAACACTGAAACAGGGGACCACACAACATAAAAATCATAATGTGCTGCACCCACATTGAAATAGCATGGGACACTGGAGTGTCTCTTAATACTTGTCCAACATTTGAATATCACTTTCCAAGTTCCTTGGTGATTCAAATAATAATAATAATAATAATAATAATAATAATAATAATAATAAATAATGTAATGACTATTTCCTCAGCATAAAGTCAATTATCTGCACTGGCTGTGTACTATTTTAATTGGTTTAAACATAAAAAGAGCATTAAATATTAAAAAAAGCATTTCTGTTTTTTTAACAGATATATTTGTTTCATTTACTGGTATTTTGTTGATGGTGGCTTTCTTTTGTTTTAATGAACAAGTGCTCTAGAGGAGTCTGTTGCAGGTTTCAATAATTATAATCAGCTTGTTGTATTGACAACCTGCCACTGTGAGGCAGTGTTTCCCCACACAATTGAAAGAATGGCATGTAATCCTACTTAATAAAGTTGCTGATGTACTTATAATACAATTATCTTTTTTAAGGAGTGTAGACATTATTTAACAATATCTTACTATTGATTGAATTAAAAAAAAAAAGTATCTTCGGGATAATTAACCATTCCTCTTGGTTTAAAAGCTACTTGATGTTATTCTAAAGAGTCCCAGAAAATATAATACTACTGGAATTTAAAGGTGGATAAATTTACATGACCAAAGTTGGAGATACCTAACTCATACCCTTCTGGCCTGAAAAGACACAAAAGCCCTAATAGGTCAATATGTCGCCTCATATAGAGGGTACAAAAAAAAGTCACTAATTTGTCCTAGAAAGGTGTTGCTTGGTACTGTAGTATAGATTATGGTGCTTCTATATCTCTTACAGGGCAATTTATATCACAAAAATCAACATACGAGTATCTACATTAGCACCATACTATAATTTACTAGACCCACCTAAATAACTATATAATGAACATACCCTTAAGAGTAAAATGTAATGTTAAAAATGATTTGTTTTCTGTTCACAGGGAATTTTTCATACACTCCCAAAGTCACTCCTGATTTGGTTCCCAGTTCTTCATTTAAAATTCAAGGGAATTATTCAGATTTTCGCGTTGTTTGGAAAGGGACATTAAATGTGGAATATGGCATTGAATTTTACTGTGTGAAGTCCAACGTTCTGCAACATATGGTAGGAATTCTAAGCATTTTATATCCTACTGACAACATAATGTATTATAGGTAATATTAGGTAAATAAGGTCGGGTTCCAGTGGAAACATTATATTGATATAATTTAGGGTGAATGTTTAACAAATATAGATTGTTATGGTCACAAGCGAATTATATATGCAAATACGGTAAAAGTTAATGTCTGTTTTTTCAGTCTGGGTTGGACAGAGACCCCTGTCTCTCCTCTGAAGGTTACAGCGATCCTTTCTTTGTTGTACAAGGACTGAAACCATATATTGAGTTTGATTTCTCTGTGACTCCCTACACATATTGGAGAACGGGACCCACAACAACTTTAACTCTTCGAGCACCAGAAGGAGGTTTGGTTTTATCGGTACATTTGGAAGTGACCTAATAGGCAAAAATTGTTTTTCGTTTCATTTTTTTTTTTTTTTACGTTGCCTTGTCCTATTGTATTTCTGAACACGGGCTGCAACCATACTACTGACGTATTGTAGTTTTGTTTACACAAAAGAAAGATCCATTATTCATGAAAGAATTCTATTATTGTACAAACAAAGGCAAGCTCTACATATTTCATCTGTTCCAATTTGCAACTCAAGTACTGTATTAAAACCTTGATATGTTGATACATTACTATCCAAAACATGGTAAAATATGTGGCCTATTAAAGTGGAACAATGCTATTAATGACCTAACTCATTTGAAAACGCCTAAATATTTTGAATGTAGCAATTGAGTGGCGCACTTGAAAAATAGAGATATGTATAATAGCCGAGTTATGATGCTTTTTGAAGTAAATTTAACCGTGAATGATTATAATCTCTGTTTTGGAAAAATGTAATGTTAAAATACCTTTGGACGCATCCATTCCATTGAAAAAATCTCTTATCTTCAGTTATAGACCTTGTCATACACTTATTTGTAGTCATTATTTGGTAGTTGATAACTTAATTATAATTTTAAATGCAGTTATGTCCATATGCATTATTTGTATTAACCTAGAACTCATGTTTTGAGAGGAGCAGCCAGTGGTAAGTGGATTTGACTAAATGACATTTCTCACCAGTATGTCTATTTGATTCAGATAACAAACACATAACAGATATTTATATACGCTTTTTTGTTATTAAGCAGTAACTAATACAAGGAATACATATAAAATATTTTATGAAAAACTCCCATACATAGTAACTGTATAACTTGTTTCATACAAGTACTTGCCTATCCTTGATCCGTTCTACTTTTAAAGCAAGTCCACATGGCCTGGAATTACTCCTTTAACTACACACACACTAACACACTCTCTGACTTTGCCTGGTCTTCATAGCTGGTCTTTGGCTTCATTTGAGCACAACTGCACCATGTTCAGCAACTGATAACTAGTCATTAAGTACATGCGTTTGTCTTCTTTTTTATAGATCGATGATACTTAATACAACAATATGTGGATTTAATTTGTGAAATACCATACTATATGTGCCTTTTGTGTAACATTATTTAATAGAAACAGTAAACAGACAAAGCTCTTCATTCTCATTTCATATGGTTCTCTTAGGAACCAGTAGATTATTATTGATTAGCATCGTTTTAAAACATTTTCATATTTAACCACAGTTCCTTCTGTACCTTTGAATCCACGGATATTTCGATTACAAGACAAAGAAAACATGGGTGTGGAAATGAGGTGGGATAACCCAGAGGCACCTAATGGTGTTTTGACACACTTTACAGTGTGCTACAGGATGATAAATGAAAGCCAAAATGCTATGCGGCGCATCTTCAATGCCACAGTTTCAACAACATCCTTTTACCTTTATAATCTGAAACCAGAAATTCTCCTACAGTTCCAGGTAGGCCTTGCATAATTTATTATTAGCCATATCAAATGCAAAACAATTGTATTCAACAAAATTGCACTACAGCTATGTTTCATAAGCATAAAAATATATATGGATGGAACTTCACCTTTAAATTGATGGTACATGTTTTTGGGGAGTACTAGAAAATGAAGGGCTTATGTGGGCACAATTGTAAATGTTATACTGTGGGTGAGACTAAGGTAATTAGTAGACTTGTCCATTCGTATTCGGCCCAAAACGAACACGAAGAGTGCGTTTTCGTTGTTCAGCCGAAATGCCAAAGAAACGAACATGGCGGCAGCAAAACGTGAGTTTAACTCGAGTTTCGGCACCAGGTTTTTAATAGTTTGTACGTTCGACTCTACGAACACGGAGGCCCCTGCCGGCGACCAATAGAGTTGCTCATACGGACCTTTAAAAGCTGGCCGCGTTAACGCCATATTAACCCCTTGTACAAAAAAGGCAAAAGACGAAGAAAAAAAACGAACACGAAGAATATACATGAATATTCACCCGAACCGATCACAGGAACGGGCGAATATTCGTGGAATACAATTTTTTTTCCCCCTATGAAGACGCCCATGTCTAGTAATTAGCCAATTTCTGAGTACCTGTGGGATCTCTACAAATTTATTTCATACAATCAGTATTACAACACATGTGATGGTGTTTATTATAAGATTGCACCATAGAAACATGCCTGTTCTGCTTTATGGATAATCCAGGCCTACTCAATACTTGGGCAAAACCTGGCATATTTTCTGACCCTTCATAATGCATAACAATTGCAACATGATACGATTTCTTGTCTGCTCATCTACAGCTTACTTATTAGTTAACAAATCCCTTGTGTTTACTGTCTGCTATGTTATTTTTCTCCAAAGTTAAAGATTGAACTATTACAGTATTAAAAAAACAACAATTTCCACTGGATTATATGATGCACCATGTATAATACTATTTTGCAGGTTAAAGCACACACTTCTTTAGGACCTGGTCCATTCTCCGAGACAGCCGAGGCAAATATATCAGGTAGATTTAACTAGATTCTAGAACATCAAAAGGAAAAATATTAGAGTTTTATTGGCCGAGGTTAGTGTATTTCGCATTGCAGAGATGTGTAAACACAAAGTCTACCTGGTTTCTGTAGAGGCAGCCAAGAGAGGACATTGCCAATAATTAAATACCGTATTTGCTCGATTATAAGACCACCCTGATTATAAGATGAGCCCCCAAATCTAAATATTAATTTAGGAAAAAAAGAAAAAGACTGAATATAAGACGACCCTATAGTAAAAAAAGTTTCCAGTAAATGTTAATTCATGTAAACTATTTTTTTAATAAAAGCTATGATTGAGAAAAATATTTTCAATTCCTTTTATTTTCCAACCGGCCCCCCAGTTATGCACATCTGCCCCCAGGCTTGTCTGCCCCATAAATGCCTTAAACCCCCTATATGCCACTGTGCCCCATGATATGCCAATGTGCCCCATGATATGCCTTTTGACCCCCTATGTACCACTCTGCCTCCAGACATGCCTTATACCCCTATATGCCACTCTGGCATTTAGGGGGTTAAAATGCATATTATGGGGCAGAGTGGCATATAGGGAGATATTAGACATTTCAGGAGGCAGAGTGGCGTATAGAGGGTTAAAACGCATTTCTGGAGGCAGAGTGGCACTAAGGGGGTTAAAAGGCAGACAACCCCCGCTGCTAACCGCATCTCCTTCCGACTGCAGCGGAAGTTGTCTACGCGAATTGCGTAGACGTCCACACTCTGCCCCGGGAAATCAGAAGCACCGGTAAGTTGGGGGGGGCAGGAGGATCCAGGTCCCCTGCAGCGTTGCGGGGGATCTGGATCTTAGTCTCATAGACCTATTTGAGGTCTATGAGACGACCCCGAATATAAGACGAGGGGCCTTTTTCAGAGCATTTGCTCTGAAAAAAACCTCATCTAATAATCGAGCAAATACGGTATTGCATACAGTAAAATACATTGGAGTCCATGAAAAAGCCTTACATAGTTAAGTTACCCTTAACTATGTAAGGCTGGAGTGGGGAGAAGGCAGAAGAGCCTTTGTAAGGTTAGGGTAATGAGAGGGCAAATTATCTCAAAACGGGGAAATAATTGTAGTAATTTAGCCGCTTATACAAGGTTCTCTGTGGGAAAATGTCCTTACTGTACAAACGTTATATGAGCAGAAAAAAAGCTCAAAATGAATCTGGTCATTCTTAAAGTTGTGTTTGATTTAACAATCTTTTTTTCAGATCTTCACCCTGCACCTGCTATAATAAATATCTCCTCTAAAGAAATAACTCTGGTTGATACCGACAGAATGGAAGCCATGTGGAATTTTACTGTAGAGGAACCATTGAAGTCGCTTTCCTACACAGCCCACAATGGAAAACTATATTACATACTGAATGATTTGCTATTCAGTCGAGATATTGGAAACCTCTCCAATGTTCTGGTACTTATCTAAATAGCGTTTCTTTGTTTCTTTCTCTGAATACTGTTAAACCGCACTTATTAGATATCAGTATCTTATTCTCTTTTTTACAACACACAGTAATGACAAGCAAAGGTACCAACAAATGTACTGAAAACAATAGAAACAATGAGATATGACATTCGTTAATTGTAACCTTTGTATTTTCCAAGGAAAGTATTCATTTGGTAAATGACCTTCTTTATAAAGTGAAAACATGAATACACATAATATACATAGTCTACAAAATGTAGCTATCGTCACTAGTTTTCTTTTATTATTTCTAACTGGGTATTGTAACAAAAACAGAAAAGGAGATACTTGATTATATAAATGTCTGTAAATTATTTTTAAATTATAAATGAGAATTAAAAAAATCATGCCTTTTGGCATCCAATTTTTGTATTATTTTTACTAGTTAAAATGTGCCTTTTCTAGTATTCTTATGGTGCTAAAACCATGACTGCTTAGACCGAAAGCACAAAAACCAAAGCCCAACCCCCACCCAGCCAAACCCAATAATGACGTTGGACACAGATTGTGAGGTAGGGTACTGGTCATAGCTTTATTGATTAATAACATTGAATCAGATTCCTCATGCCAGTGGTACCAACCGGATATACATCACCCATTGACAGCCTGCCAGCTTTTAAGCCATAGGTCTAACAGGCAGCTCTTCATCAACACTTGCACAGGAGTCCTAGCCCCGCAGGTGCCATCAGCCCATTACAGGTAAAACATCGTGTAGTCGTTGTATTTTGCCCTGGCCAGGAGAACCACACAACAGCTGTCAGAAAACAAAACCAACAAATCTCAACGTCATGGAGGAAACAAGACATCTTACAAGATGATGCATCTTAACATAAATAACAAACAGCGTATCCTAGTCTAACCATGCCATAGGTCGGACTGGGGGGGTGGCTAGCTGCTGTTCTAAGGGAAAAAGGTAATTTAACCCCTTAACCCCATTGTTCACCCCACCAATGGTGAAATTCCTTATTGCTGGCTTTATGCATGGTCCAGCAGTCTTGCTCCCTTTCCCTATTGGTCCAAGGTGCCCCTTTTGTGCACTTTAGGGTTATCTAATAGTGATGAGGGAAGTATGGCTCGTCCATAGGGGTCTGGGAGAAAGCCATTATCCTAGATCCCATGAAATGATCTAACATAATCAGTTAGTAGTTCAAGCAATTCATTATTGATACACCCTGTAGATTAGCCTGGTCTCCCTTCTGTCAAAAGAACCCAGCATTGCTGGCTCAAGCACGTCACTTCTCTCATATTGTAGGAGAGCCCACTTAAAGTGACAGAACTTTGCTTCCTGATCACTCCCTGTTAATAAATACAATTTAAAAAATGAATGTAAACAAAAAGTGATATCACACTCACTAGTTACAACAGAAATCCCTTTAGGCCAAGGGGGTCTTTAGTCATGTTGCACTATGCTTTTACAAACAGCAGTGCAAAATAACAGATGAACAAGGTAAAAAAAATGTGATGTGACATTTTAGAAAATGTTCAGTGGATTTTCGCCACTGATTGGCTGCTTTCTTTGCATGAGTGTGGGGTAGGGTCTATGCAGACCCCTACCCGCACCCGAACAATCAAAGCATTCATCGAGCCATTGTTTGGAGTTGAGTGGTCATAAGTATATCACAGCATGGAGTTAATCTGCCCACAACGAAAGATGTTTCTGGACATAAAGAGATAGCTCAGGGGTCTCCAAACTGTGGCCCTACATCTCCCACACAGCTTAACGACTGGCAGAGGAGTATGGGACATGTAGACCTGCAACAGTTGGAGAGCCGCAGTTTGGAGACTCCTGACCTAGGTAATAGGTAGCTACAAAAATGTAGGGGTACTGTACATCAATGACGAAAGTGATAAAATGTTGATTGATCATCATAATGTCATGATTGAAAATGTTTGCACCTACTAAGCTGTTTGTCTTTTGCTAAGTTGTTAAAGGATGAACAACTCTCGCGCAGTCATAGCATGACCGTGGATTGGATTGCAAGACACATTTATGTTAATATACATTCAGAGAAGAATGTTTCACAACTCTTTGTCATTGACCTGGAACAAAAGAACAAAGTCTTAAAAATTGTCAGCACGTTCCTAATACGTGAGAATTCAAGCATAGAAGCGATTGCAGCCTATCCATTACAGAGGTATGTTTACAATAAAAAAAATGTTTTGTATTACATGGTCGAAAAATAATAAACCATCAAATAATAGATTTCAAATATATTCTTTTAAATTGCTGAGGAATGTTTGCGTTAAAAAAGTGTTATATATCATTTTCAGAGATATACCCATAGCCTCCAAATATTCACAGCTCCTAGAAAAAAGACTTCAGGGAAGGAAATAGGATTGGATTTGCCCCTGACGAGAGAGGTGTTTTATAGGAGTGAAAAAACTAAATTAAAATCTTCATTGTTTGTGTTATAGCCGTTTGTACTTGATGGAATCTTGGGACAAAGGCAAAAGAATTTCCTACTATAATATTCAAGACAGTTCCGTGACTCCTGTCTTAGGAAGTGAGAATAAAACAAGCTCTGTTAAGACAGGCAACTGCAACTGTTCTGTGGAGCCCTCGGAGTTAGGCACATCATTGGCTCTGGATACAACTGATAAGGCTAATCCCTGCATATACTATGTAAGCAATGTCACAGACATCTGGTCCTCTGATTTGGAAGGTTGTCGTTGTCTAAAAGTGATCACTGTACCAATGCTTTCTGGTAAGTAATTTCATTTTTCTTTCTTTATTTTTTTTAACATCGACTTCTATGTGTTTTTAAATTAGCAGGGGTGATCAAATCAATTATCCATACATAAAAAAATTGGCATTTCCGTGCTGTGTTAAATATCATATCGACTTTAGTAAGCAGGTCCAATTTGCAAACCTCAATTAGCATAAATATTACTCCCTTTATAAATATAATGAAATATAAATTAATTTCATACAAAAATATACTCTGTATAAACATAAATAAAAAAAACTTAAGTTTAAAGAAGTCCCATTACAGAGAGAAGTTCAATAAATATCAGAAATAATTCATCTAGAACTTTAAAATGCTTCCATTCCAATTCATAAATGAATCCGCGTCAATTCATTGAAGATATCCACTCAAATCAAGGTAAGCAGCACCGCATTTATAATCTGCCATAGATGGAATAAAACATAGAAAAAAAGGAGCGACGAGTGTAGTATCATTAAAAATGTGTAATTTTATCAAAAAAGTAATTAAAAACTACTCACAAAAAAAGCTCAGGGTAATTCATATATATATAGGAGCATTAAAATAATTTTGAACTGGTGTCCACATACATATCGTGGCTAGCTGTAAATCTTTTTAATTGCCTGTCTTTTGCTTTGTTCACTAAATGTTGAAAAGCAGTTACCCTAGAGGTGCTATATGGAATTGCTCTTTACGTGAACGTGGAGCTTGTGGGTAATTACAGTCCATCACTCATCTTAGCTGGTCTGCCTTTTGCAATTGAATAAAGTCTCTTAGAGGACAAAAAGTAGACGTTGTCAAAGTATATAATTTGAAATATTCACTAAAAGTCGAGTTGTCAATTGAGTTTAACATGGCCCCTACTTCAAAGTGCAAATGTATTCCCATCCCACACAGTAAAATATATTCAAAAGTTTGGGGGTCACTTAGCAGTTTTATTTCTAACTGTAACAATATTACAAAATGACTTCCTAATTATCAGATAGCATTTTAAACTTCAACTTGGATTAGCAAACCCAACAGCCTTCGGAACACAGGCGTGATGGGAGTGATAAAGGGCCTCTGTACGGCTATGACGAGATTCCATAAAAAATCTGCCATTTCCAGCTAAATTAGTCATTTACAGCATTAACAATGTATATGCTGTATTACTGACCCTTTCATAATGTTTTAATGGACAAAATGTGTTTATTTAAAAAACAAGGACATTTGTAAGTGATTCCAAACGTTTGAACCATAGTCTATATATATATATGTGTGTTAAGTTACAAAACAATTGTTTTTGAAAAGCCAGGGGTCCTCAGTATAGGGTGACTAGACGTCCCTGGTTTCCGGGGACAGTCCCCGGATTGAGGACACTGTCCCTGGACAAATTATGTCCCCGGATTCAGTGCTGGATTAATGTTCTCTTCCGCAGGGGCCCCGCTGCTTAACCATGCATTGCTCGCGCACACTTTGTGCGTCTCTTGCTATGCCCAGGGGAAGCAGGAATCCAGCAGAGTCGCGTGACTCTGTTCCGTTCCTGCTTCCCCTGTGCGATAATCTGCAGTTCAGGTAAGGGGAGGATGAATGAATGATTATGAGTGATTGAGGGAATGAATGAGTGTCTGTGAATGATTAGTATCTGTAAATGGTTCTGCTTATAAAATGTTTTTTTTACCATTTGCCAATTTAAAAAAAATGTCCCTGGATTTCATTTTAAAAAATCTGGTCACCTTACCTCAGGACACATTATTCATCAAGGACTAACTAGTATCTTTAACTCCACCTCAGCTACAGAGGAATGGTGGGCTAATAATTTGCCAGTGGACAGGGTATGGAGCTTTCCCATGCCCACTCAGAGACAGAGTAGGATGAGGATTAAATACCAATTAAAAATCCTATGGAAAGGTGTTGATTCAACACATACCTTGTCTTCCCTTTTGCTGTGGGTGGAGGTTGCTAAGAAAAACATAAATACTAAAAACTGCGTATGTGAAAATGTACATAATGCATGTATGCACTATTATAACATCTTCATTCTTTCTTTATAACAGGTGCAACTATTACGAGTTTGGCTGTTGATGACTATTTCATATATTGGAGTGTAACAAACCAAAAAAATACTACTATTTATTATGCAAGTAAATATGCTAAACACCCAGTGATCCTAGGGATGACCCAGGAAATGACTATTGTTATGGCATATAGCATTTCTTTACAGCCTTTCCCAGGTACAACATATCTATTTCACTATATATATATATATATATATATACAGTATCTAACAAAAGTGAGTACACCCCTCACATTTTACAATGTAAAGTAATGAGTGTACAACCGGTCGAACAGTGTATATTTGGTTTTCCCATTAAAGTAACTCAACACACAGCCATTAATGTCTAAACCTTGGCAACAAAAGAAAGTACACCCCTAAGTGGAAATGTCGAAAATTGGGCCCAAAGTGTCAACATTTTGTGTGGCCACCATTATTTTCCAGCACTGCCTTAACCCTCTTGGGCATGGAGTTCACCAGAGCTTCACAGGTTGCCACTGGAGTCCTCTTCCACTCCTCCATGATGACATCACAGAGCTGGTGGATGTAAGAGGCCTTGCACTCTCCTTTTGAGGATGCCCCACAGATGCTCAATATGGTTTAGGTCTGGAGACAGGCTTGGCCAGTCCATCACCTTTACCCTCAGCTTCTTTAGCAAGGTAGTGGTCATCTTGGAGGTGTGTTTGGGGTTGTTATCTTGTTGGAATACTGCCCTGTCGCCCAGTCTCTGAAGGGAGGGGATCATGCTCTGCGTCAGTATGTCACAGTACATGTTGGCATTCATGGTTCCCTCAATGAATTCTAGCTCCCCAGTGCCGGCAGCACTCATGCATGCCCAGTCCATGACATTCCCACCACCATGCTTGACTGTAGGCAAGACACACTTGTCTTTGTACTCCTCAACTGGTTGCCGCCACACTCACTACTTTACATTGTAGCAGAGTGTCATTTCTTCGATACACAACATCAGTTACAGAATAGTTCTTAGTAACAAACTATGATGGGGCTAACCAAAATACAGGGATCCTTTTAGCAGGGCCATGATAGCCCAGTTGAAGTACATCAGTGTCTAGTCCTGGAGTGCAACTAGAGATTCACAATTGTTCCTCCGCAAGCTTAATTTAGTAGGAAACACAAGCCACTGCTGACTGATGGCCCAAAATAATTTGACCTGCTGCCTTCTCTTTCACACTTATTACTTTTATCTAGCTTGGGAGGTAGAGTGTCACTCAAACTGGCAGCACGAGACAGAGGTAGACCTTGGTGGGACAGCAGGATAGAGAGGCAAAATTGTGACTGTCCAGCGCAAGTTGGGACAGTTGGGAAGCATGGTACTGGTAGAAATAGTTTTTCTTTTGTATATTTTGATATTTTGCCAAAAGAGGTTTATATTATAGCCATTTTTAAATATTTATTTTAAAACACATGCAGTCTGGTTAATATCTTTTTTTCTTTCAGGAAAAGAATGCTTAGTATTGGTTTCAGATAGCACTCAGCCAAGGTTATTGAGCGCAGCAAACACCAGCCTTACATTGGAATTGCCCCCAGCTGTGACCCAGTCAAACTGCTCTTGGATAATCACCCCCACACCAACATACAAGGTTAAATTTAGGAAACTTATCAATGACAGTGGTGTGACATACTACAGTGCACATAAATCTAACGACATTACGTTGGTAAGATCTTTTTTCTCCAATTGAACAGTACAAAATGGGGAAAATAATTACGTAGAAGCATGTCAGTAGAAGATTGGCACAAGGCCATAAGAGGTGTCAACAGTGTGTTCCTCTGCCTGAATATAGTGTAAACGTTCTGGTTCCAGCAACCTTTAGCTAAAATGTACAATTCTATTGATCAGAACTGCTGGAGCTGTGTATACAAACTATATTGGGTTTGGATTACCTAAGTATTTTCTCTGGGATAAAATGATTAAAAAAGTTGATGGCCTGCATAGCCATGGTTTCACTAGAATGCATTTCAATTGGTTTTCGTCTTGTTATTTGTACAAAGTGATTTTTCTTTACTATTCTTCAATAATGTTTAATGAAACATTACTAAGTGATGTTTTTTTCTCGTTTCTGACGGCTGTCTTATGTTTTTTTTTTTTAATGTAGCATAAATTTTTATGTAAATATAATATTTTTTTGCTCTCTTTGAAAGCAGCGGCTGTGAAATGTGTGTCTGCTCTTAAAGAAATAGCATTTCAAAACGACCCTGTTGGTTATGTTAAAAGATCAAGTTGTGAGTCGCAATTCAACCAAGTGGGTTATGGAAACATATATGTAGCATATAATGTAACTATTACTCTTCTTTTAATGACATGGTTCTATTTGGCCACTTTTGTGAAGTAAATGGGTAGTGGTTAGTATGTTGGAACGAGGAAACATGATAATGTACAGTAAATAAAGTGATATAATGTGATTATTATGTTTTGGTAACACCGGTGTCTCCAATATGATTCCAGGAATTTCATGATCAAGTTGTAATCATTCCTGGATTACAACCATATTGCAGCTATGAATTTGGTGTAATAGTGACAAATTATTACTCTTTCCTACTTGATCAGCCTCCTTCAGGAACTGCGATAATTGCTAAAACTGCTTATGGAGGTAAGTCTTTGTCTTGAGCATCTCTCTAGTTCTATTTCTCTTATAACACATAGAATATCACTCTGTTGACTTTAACAATATAAACATATAAATAAAAAAAATAATATATATTTATATAAAGGTCCAAAAGTCTGAGTTTACTACGATCTGCTTTTATTTCTACATTTCCGGACAAATGACAAAATATACAGTATTTCTCAACTAAATACCGGTATACATAATTTTTACTAATAAAACCATATGTTTGTGCATACTAAAATACCTAGTATGGCCGCCATTTACATTAATGATCACTTTAACCCTATCTGCATTGGGCAGAGCTTTGCAATCCACATTATTCCCGCACTCCATTAGAGTTTCTCAGTTGGTGTCTAGTGATATCACAGTGTCTTTCGCCTTTTTCCTTTTTTAAATATTGCCAAAAGATGTTCAGTGTGGTTGAGGTCTGGCAATTGATGTGGGAAAGCCATACAAATTAGCATTCCTGGCTCTTCCTTGGGGTTCAGATAGGCCTGACACAACTTCTGTGTGTGTTTAGGATAATTGACCCTCTGGAAAATGAATCCTCTTACACACAACTTTAAGCCAGAAGGCAGACTAGGATGGTACTTCTCTTCTGTTAAAGTCTAGTTCATTTTGTAACCAACACCAGAATAGGCAAAGCATCCCCACACCTGAATGTTTTCTTCACCATATTTAATTGTAGGTTTTCCACACTGTGGTGTTAGCCCCTCATGCGACCGTCTCTTTAAATGAACTGCAACCAAAATTTTCTCTTTACTTTAACTGTGACATTTTTGTTTTGTTTGGCTCCTGCTAAATGTTTAAACTTGGGTTTTTTTTTATGAAAATGTGATTTTGAGTTGATTATTCTACCAAGGACTGGACAGTTGTCGTTTGATTGTGCTATTGGTTACTGGATCAGGATGTTCCTGGTTCAGCTGAGCTTGAATTATGGATGCAGATTGAGTTTAACCTGATGTAATACTAAAAATGAAAAAGAAACATGACCTTAGGACCCATTTTCATCAAAAAAGGTGGCTAGTACTCAGAAGGTGGCTAGTACTCCTTCACCCAATCCCAGGCATGGGAGGTAAAAAGTTACCTTTGAAGGCCATGAAAGATGAGGACTCATCTGCTCTTGGGCATCAACAAATATCTTTAAAAGATAAGAAAAAAATACAGTATATTTTCTTAGGTGAAAATATGGGTAGGTGGGTGAACAATATGGGTAGGCTGTGCTGCAGATAATGCAAGTTGACTTGAGTTTCAGTTAAATGTTAATGCTTGTTAGACAAAATGCACAAAGCCTATACTTATTGCTAACTCTTGCGAGTTTGCTTTTGTCTTGACATGTTACATCAATATGTGGTATTGACATTTACTCAACCTTTGATGCAAGGTATTGGATAAACATGGGTGGAGCTTGGAACATTATTATACCCCTTTTACTTTTGCACTATAATATAGAATTCTAAAATAATGTCTAGCCAGATTATGATTGCTGTGCTTAACAGGTAGTGGAAGCCAAATGGTGGTGAGTAGTAACAGGAAGCTTTTCATATGCTAAAAATTGTGAAGTTAGCAGTCCCCCATTTAAGAAACATTAATTACAAATTCATAGACTGTGTTTTCAGAATATTGGGAGATTTTCTTTTGCACTCTATTATTGCTCTAATGTTTTTCCTCAGTTCCAGAAGCAGTGACTACCATACTGACAAGCGTTTTATCAGACACATCTGTAAACATCCAATGGAGTAGCCCATCCCAACCAAATGGACCACTTTCATCCATACGATATCAAATTGCATCAAACAATTTGCCACTAACTCCTATTTCTCCATGGAGACAAAGTGAATTCCCAAATGGGCAGCTCGCATGGTCTTTCACTGGTCTACATGGTGGAACTTCCTATTTGTTTAAGGTACGAGATCTTGTAGTCATCATAACGTTCCTTTTAGTCATTGTATTATTTGATCTCTGTGAAATGATTGATTTTCTAGGTTCTTGCATTTCACCCAGAAGAAAACTGGTTCAATGAAAGCCCTCCAACTTATATCACAACATTTAAAGCGCCAGCCACACCAAGCAACATAGTTCCTGGTAACACCACTTTGGAACTTCAGTGGACAACTTCTGAGGAGGACATAATGAACTTCTATTTCGAAATAAAAGAGGTGATATTGTTTTCCTTTGTGTTAAATCGCTAACATAAATTATTTATTTATTTTTTGCATTATCCTGTGTCAGTAATATGGTTTGTTTCGGACCTTGCTGTTTTGTTAATATGAGTGATTACGCCAAGCTGTTGATCAGACAATTATCACGCTGATTATCCACTAAACCAAACTCATTCATAACCCTTTTCCATGCCAGCAGTACTGACAGGCTAACCCTGAAGGTACAATGAGTAAAATGAAATCTCCATTGTCTACAAACGTTAATGCTACACTAATGTGTGGTTATTTAAATTCCAATTAATGTGAATGTATGTAACATTTTTCATAGGATATAGTTGAGAATACAATGATACGGACCTGTCTGACCTACATTTTGACCTACAAGTACTTAATTAAAGGATTGTTTTTTTTCTTAGATCATGTGACAAGGTTTGTCAAGACAACATCAAACCTACTGTTATCTTTTATATCCTAATTTATTTTTAATCAATCATATCTTTTTTTTTTTTTAATTTTTAAAAAAAAATTAAATACTCTGTTGCATCTACTCTGCTGAATTTAACACTATTAAGGCTTCAAAACACCACTGCAAAACCATTTCTGGTACTGTTGAATGCCCAATCCTTTTCAAGAAGTAATTCTTTATTCATGAAAAAATATTGTCGTCTTCATATTTTTTGCCTGGAACACTTAATATACATTTTCTTATTAAAGTAGGGATTGTTTTTGTTGTCATAGAAGCTTAAAACACTTCTTAAAACATGCTAGAGAGCATAGTTAATGTTTTGTCTAAGAGGGGCAGCACCTTTAACAAGGTATATTCCTCAGCAAGCAGCTTGTTGAGAACTGCTTATTAGCATTATTACTATTTTATTTTATACTCTGCTCTGCACTTTGTTTCTATTAGTTAATAGGACAAGACTGGAGGCTACCAATGAACATGTCCTGCACAGGTAGACCACTCTATACCTGCACCCTTACAGGAGTAATGCCCAACACTTATTATCATGTGCGTGCCGTTGTGACCTATGTAACTGGAGCTAAAGGTACTTCCAAGCCAGCAGACTTCAAAACTTCAGGTCAGTAGATTTGATGTATTTACATTTTTAAATTAAACGAAAGAAGTAATCATAAAAGACCACATGTCACACACACTTGTCATAAATATTATAGTCTGACTTTTAGGTAATTCAAATTTTAGGGGGTGCTATTGTGCAGGATTATTGACAAAACTATGTGAAATGTTATACTCTAAGCTTCTGCACATCTATAATCCAGATTTAATTATTTGTATAAAAATACTGAGAATTCGGAATATATCTAAAAAACTTAATAAATTATACAATTATGAAACTTAATTTTGATAAAACTTTGTCATTTTGATTAGTACATGTTGGAGGTCTGGTGAGGTATGTTTAACATAGTTCATAAATTATGAAAGTAATAGAGAATAAAAAAAAAATAATTGTTTAGAGGGATCTATGATGACCACACACATGCTAGTACTATATATTGTATCTGTTCTATTGCAGCTGGTATTCCAGGGAAAGCAGGAACTCCATATTGTCTGCCTGGTGATCAAAATACAATCCACTGGAACACTGCAGAAGATAATGGTGGTAATCTGACCTACAATATTTTAGAATACAGGTAATTGTTTTATAGGAGTTTGACAAAAATGCTGTCTGTTATCACTAGTTCCTCAACAGCTGGCGGTTACTAGAGAAGTTCTAAAGGGACTCCACTGTTTGTAATTGAATGGTAGAAGTTGATTTTAGCAAGTGGTTGTAGAAATGTTCCTTATAAAAAACATTTTTGTTGTCAGGCGGTAGAGACTGTATACTAGAAAGAAAAGCACCCGTCTGGCTGGTCAAACATCTTTCAATAAGAGTCAAATATGAAGGCCCTAAGAATCTGCTCTTTCAACCAGAGACTGGCATTAACCCCTTAATGACAAAGCCCGTACATGTACGGGCTCAAAATGCATTGTTTTCAATGGGTTTAGGGACAGCCCATTGTCCTTAAGGGGTTAAACAAAGATATTCAGGGGCCAACCCTGGTTCTCAAGTGTGGATGTTAGGATTGATTTACTAAAGGTTACAAATCCAGGGTTGCTCATTTACCAAAATGTAGCAAATGAAATAAGAGGTTTAAGTCAATTACAATACAAATTTGTACCTCCCTTTAACCCCTTAATGACAAAGCCCGTACATGTACGGGGTAAAAATGCATTGTTTTCAATGGGTTTAGGGACCGCCCATTGTCCTTAAGGGGTTAAGGACCATCCAATGGCGGCGTTATAAAGGCACTCTGGGTCTGGACCGTAAGACTTAACTTCTATTTCTTCCAGTAAAATCACAGTAAATCAGATCTCCATGGTACAGAAACCATTTAATGTAAAAACAGAAAATGCTGCTGTGGCTTTGCCTTACGCGTTTCACCTGTGCTACACAGGCTTAACATGTAACTTTAAATGTGTTTAAAAAAACAAAGCCGCTCATCTGAATTAAGTATATCAATTTTTTTTAGTAGGTAGATACATTTAAAAATTCTTATATGATGAATTCATGTGTTTTATCATTTAGGCAACAACTGTGTAAAGTATAGTAAACAACCCTTCTAAGCCTAAAGTAAACAGAGACGTGGGGAAAAAAGGGGGTGGTGGTGGTGGTGGATTCATTTAGTAGAAATAACATAATGCCAATTTATGTAAAAATAGCTATGTATACCATAATAAATATTTAAAATAAAATCTGAAATTTTAAAATAAAATCTGACGTCCCATTCTGAGCTCATACCTAGTGATTTATGTGCATCAAATGTAAAAATCCAATTAACTTCACATTGGCAAAGTAAAGTATGCAAATTGCCTCCCCTTTGGTGGACATCAAACATTTTTATCTCATCGTTCATGGGCTTTAAAATGTTTACCCATTGGTGTTTTAGGGTTTTTACTCATTTGTAGACCCTATATGTTCCCTCCTGGCTTTCATTTGGCTTTTTTGTACGCCCTACATATTGTTTTTTGTTTTTTTTTTAACAAAAAAAGACAATTAATCAGGTAAATCAGAGATATTGTGTTACAATTTGCATAGCCCTCCAGTTCAAATATTCTGCCAGAAACTGCAGATTTATACTGAATTATAGTTAACAGAATTCTGTGAACTCACCTATTTCCCTGCAGTCATTGCTTCTTTAGCTGTTGATGGAATGTTACAAGGAGCCCCATGGTTGAGGAGCTCTATAGTCTATGCCAATAATGGTTCTTTAACTTTAAATCAAATGACATATTAAGTAGCAATATTATGTTATTTTTACTAACATTTATTATCTATATGTAGCAATACTTTTTCTATATAAGGCAAATTATGTTGAGATGGATAAACTTTGCTGCCATTGTCCCCATCAGAGAGTTTGGGGAAATCGGAATGAGAAAGGGGACTAAACTCTTTAAACTTTGGACTGGGTATTTGTGACGTAGATGAAATAAGAGTTGCAACCCATATTATTCAAGAGATAAGCTGGAGTATGTGGATCAGATATGTAGTTAGCTTCTAGATAGGTTGGCTGAAATCAAGGAACATAGTTAACAAACATAGTTAACGAAATGAATGACCATTCAATGTATTTATGTGGAAATGATTTGTGTCCAACATCTTAGATAACGCTTAAATAATAACATAATGATTGCATTCATTTTCTAACATACTTCTCATTGAACTCTTGCACTTCAGAAAGGTACTGGATAACAAAAAAGGAGCTCTGACTCTCTGGCATGTGGCATATAATGGCTCATGTATTGATATTTGCATATGGAAGGCAACAATGATGGAAGGGACATTCCACTTCAGAGCTGCAGCTGCAAATGTGTTAGGACTTGGGGACTACAGTGAGGTCAGCAAAAGTATTCTACTAACAAAAGGTAAATGAATATGTGCAAAAAGGTGTAGAATTCAGTGCACATGGCTTTAATGTGACCAATTATACAAATGCAAATTCAACTTTTCAGTGCCAAAGGAGTGGCTCAAACACTCAAACCTTTAATCTGATTCACAATAGAAATAATATTACAAATATTTAGTACCAGACTTGGCATTACATCAATCGCATAAATCTGAGTCCACCTTGTGAGTATGTTAAGTCCTTTGGGGGTCCGTGTTGAAGCAATTACTTGAGACTCAATACATTTTATGTTGAGGAATGAGCAATCCAAAAAAGGTTTAACCTGTTAGGTCAAGAGGGTGAATGAATGCATTTTGCTGGTCAAATTGCTAAATAAGCAAATTCCTATATTTGCACATATACCTATGTTTTTATTGCTTAATTGCTTATTTTATTTTTCCTTTAGTAATGTATTTGGTACATGCCTGCATGATTTTGGAATATAACATGCGTGTACCAAACAAAAATAAAAATGTTAGTGCCAACAATAACCAAACGTATAGGTAACATTAAAATCATAGAATAATGGAAATTATAATGTAAGTAAGCTCTGGAAAAAAACTTAAAGTAATGTATTTGGTGCATCAAATTGGTTAAGGTTACATTAACAAAAAAGTCCATGTAGCTTATTTCTTTCACGCCAGCAAAAGAACTAAAAGGACATATCGGCAAAAGCACTGAGATTAGGCACATGATTAGTCATGGATAACTTTATACAAAACCCACTGTCCTGCATGCAAGCATTGCAAATAATCAGATATACCGGCTTACTTGCAGCTTTGTGCACATGATCCAGAAAATGATGATACATCAGCTTAGCTTTCTTATCTGAGTTAGACAGTCTTTACTGCAGACCCAATGCCCCAAATGGACTGGCCCTGTAACATCCATTCCAAGCTGGCAGGAAGGTTTGAGGGTTTCAGTAAGGATTGACAGAAGAGGTGCTATGAAACCTTGGGAAGAATCAAAAAGACACAACTTATACGTTACGCTTTTATGTACAATTTGATTAACCCTTGCAGTGCTCTTAAGAAGACAAACACCCCAATGATATCCTATTGGTTCTTTCCTCACATATGTGTATTAGGAGGTTTAAACCGCTAAAGCACAAGTGTCAGCTATTCATGTCACACTGTGATTGCACGAACAAGCTTAAGCTAAACTGAACTACCGTAAATCTACGCAATGCACTTGTAACAAAAGGATGTACGTTGTTTAGCAGCCACTGTCCTTACAATGCCTGGGCTGCTTTTCATCCCCAGTCCAGCCCTAAGCATAAATCCTCTCAATTAAGTCTATTTATTAAGACATTTTCAGTCCACCCTTTGGGGTCGAGTCAGATGAAAGTATGTTAATGTGAACTTCCACAAGTGCAAATTTAAGATGGCAGCAGTGCTTCTGTTGGACTTAAGTCTAATTTCTATGTAGATTTCAACCACCATGCATGCACTCATTGTTTGGTGAATAAAGCTGCTTCCAAAGTTTCTCCATTCTCTATGGGGGTCATGCTCTGTTCCTTTGTAGTCCACGACTTATTTTATGATAAATCATGCAAACTCTGTTTATTGTTGTGTTTTTCAATAGAGAAATCTGACTCTTCGAATGAAGTCACCATCATCGTGGCAACTATTTCAGCCATACTTCTTGGGGTTCTTGTGACAGCTGCTTTTGGTGGGTAGAATGTAGGTCATTTGCATTCATTTCTCTATCCTTACTCTCAGTGCACATTTTGACAGTACTTAATCAAGTACACTCTGTTTTCTATTTCTGTAAGTTTGTGAAAAGATTGTACCTGGGATCTCTCTAACATAATTGTCTATTTTCTTACCTTATTCATTTTTATAGTAATATATAAAAGGGTAAAATACAAACACGACCCAACCAAAGAAAATCCAACGGTTATTTTTGAAGACAAAGAACTAGCAGAGTTGCGAGGATTATCTAATGCTGTTGGTTTCGGGAAAGCTTGTTATGCTATAAGGTAAACCCAAAACTTCACTGTTTGGTTGAAACATAACTATACTCCCTTGAGTAGTGGAAGAGATATATCTATAGGCATCAACATGTTAGTACAAGAAATGTGAAGCACCAGCAGTAATATTACAGGAGCCTTTTGTCCAATATTTTGTATATGCCACTGGGTTGATAATACATCTTGAAACAAAAACAGAAAGCATTCCTCTATATATCTTTAATTTTATTTGATTAATTTTGATGACTAATTAATAATGGTTTATATATTTTAAATTAGGTATGATCATAGTTGGGATTTTTTTCATTCCATAACCAGACTTGAACCATTTGTTTCCTTACAGTCTTTTCCAATCTAAGAGCTGTTTGAGTCTTTACTTCCTAACTGGTTTCTTCCTTCTAACCGGGTTGTTGTGATAAACGATGTATACTGTGCTATATATTGTTCTTACAGAGTGATTATATTTTCTTTCTTCTTCTTTATTGTTCTGAGATTCTCTCAGGAAGGATCTTAAATTAATAATAAAGTAAAATAAATAATAACAGTAATAATAATAATAAGTGGACTGAATTATCAATATGGCCTCCCCCGTGAATTTATAGATACCTAAAATTCAAGATGGTTTCCCTTTTTATCTGAAATGCCTCTAAAATATAATGTACAATTCTCCAGTATCCTTCCTACACAAACTGAAATGCAAAGTTTGGCGCAATTTCCTCGGGAGAAGCTAACGTTATGTCTTTTCTTGGGGAGTGGAGCCTTTGGTGAGGTCTATGAGGGAACTGCTGTGGATATTCTAGGACCTGAAACTGGCACCACAAGAGTAGCTGTGAAGGTAATATCTATCTATATATATATATCTTGTTAAAATAAGTTGTTGTGGTATTTTAATAATACAGTTTAGTAATCATAGTAATTATTGCACATCTCCCAAATCCCCTTGTTCTTCTGCCTTCCCTTTATATCTCTTTTTTACTATCTTAGAATGTTTGCTGGTTATGAATGTACCAGAGTGTTTCACAGCCCCAAAAGTCACAATACTGTGTTTAGAAACAGCAGAATACATGTTTAGAAATGAAATGATGTAAATAAAATACTATATTATTCTACTGAATGCCTTATGCAGTCACACATAGTTATCACAGTTAAATAAAAGATGGTAAAGATTCTAACCACATTATCTGAACTTGCCTGTGGCGCTAGTATTTTTGATATTAGTTCTCTCACAAAATATCATTTAAATATCTTTCAACATATCTTAATTTACTGTGACTCATAGTAAACGATTTAATCTAAAGCCTTTGAATGGAATGTTTTGGGTGCTAAGGCATAGTTGCCAACATTTGAAAAATTCCAGGAAAACTTTGCAGGACAGCGATCAATAACATACTTGAAAATGTAACACAACCATTTCTTCAAAGCTCTACCCACTATGCCTAACCCACACAATTAGCATAATTTAGCTACGCCTGGTTATCATGGTGCAGATTCCCACCAACACTGGCATACATGCTTGGTATGCTGTAGATACACAGCATAGCCCTCATCAGTATACAGTTAGCCAAACATAGTTATGATACAGTGCCACTAATAGTAAGCCTGGCATATGTTATACAGTAGAAATTCTATTCCAATATATCGATTGAGACACTGATCAGTGTACTGCATAACTACCATAATTATACATTGAGCTAAACAGTGAAAGTGGTACAGCATAACCCCCTTCAGTATTTAGCAAGTCAGACACTGTCAATGGTACAGCATAACTCCCATCATTAAATAGTAAGCCAGTCAGAGGGTGGTACAGCATAACCTCCAGGAGGCTGAATCAAAATATCAGTAAACCCCTTTAAGTGTGGAAAAAGAACTGTGCCTGCCCACATGTTTTTTGCTGAAGCCCCTCATTTGCGGCAGCAAAAAGTGTTGGACTAGGGTCTGCTGTAGTGTGCATTGCAGTCTTCCAGGGAAGCAAGTCCCTGCAGTGCAAACCAGGATGGCAGGTATGTTAAGGGGGACTATAAATGATCTCAGGGAGCCCTGGCAGTGGTCCCTGCAATCACTGGAGTTGGGGGGGGGCCTGCAACTAGCGGGGAGTGGCAGTCAGAGGGACAAATGCATATGGGGAGATTCTGCCGATTACATAAGGAGGGACACCACATAAAGGGACCACTTAGCCATCATATGCAGCAGAGTATTCTTTAAAATAATTTAGTTATACTGAAAGCCATTATACTGACAGTTTTCTGTTAAGGTGAGGAAAAGACACTTTGTAATCCATCTTCAGAACACTTGCACAACTCTTTAAAACCCTCAATACTCTTATGAAACCAAAACAGAGTACTCCGAACATCAACAAGGGATGATTTGCATAGTGATACAAACTTAGGAGAGATCTTTTGCTCTGTAAAGTATATTTTGCTTCAGGCATGTTGCTAGTTGTGTGACATACTGGTAGCCGCAATTATTCTTATTCTCCATTGTCCAATACCTTGTAGTTGATGGTGAGATTTGCTTGTTTTGTCTCTGTGAAAATAGACGCTAAAGAGTGATGCAACAGACCATGAAAAGTCCGAATTCCTAAAGGAAGCACACTTGATGAGGTATTTCTGTCCTAAATAAAGGTTGTCCCCGAACACTCTTCACTGGAATTCATAACATCACATTGTAGTTTCTTTGATCACATGCCTAGTATTCTTGTACGTCTTTTAATTATCTGTTACTGAATGAGCTGTGAAAATGACATTCATTCCACAACTTATGGTGAGTTAGTATAAAGGATCACGGACATGGGTCATGATGACCATCTAGATGTCTTTAAATTGAAAACATAAAAACGCCTAGGAAAATTCAGCTGTAGTTTCAAATGTGCTAATCTTATAAGCAACTATCTATAATTTGCAGGATGTCTTGCAATAGTATAACGTGAAACCATACTGAACTTCTTGCAATATGGTGTTCCCCCAACTGCATTAGCATTTCCAAACCTTTTATCCAACCACTGCAGATTTTTAATTAAAATATTTCCTTAAACGTTTCCTGCATGCTGTCTGTATGGCTGTCTGCCATCTTCTGTCTGTATTTGATGAATATATATATATATAATATATATATTATATTATATATATATATATATGTATATACCATGCATTATTACAATGATCTTACCATAATTTTCCGTATTTGCACATAGCCAATTTGACCATCCTAATATCCTGAAACTGCTTGGGGTTTGCCTTTTCAATGAACCACAGTATATTATCTTGGAATTGATGGATGGCGGAGACCTGCTTTCGTATCTACGAGATGCTCGAGCAAATACATTTGTAAGTGTGTATAAATATATATCCTTGTCAAAAGTGGTCTTTATGCGTATTCCTTCATCCGTATTTGTTGTTACTCATACTCTTCCATAAAGCGTTGGTTTGAAGCTATTGTAGATTACTGAATAAATACGGTATATATAAATATATACATTATAATATATAATTCTAATATATATATATATATATATACACACATTATTTATATATTGAAGAGTTTGAATAAATTGTTTCAGTCTTAAATTCAAATTATAATAATCCTATTGTCTGTTTCTTTTAGCTACAGAAACCTTTGCTGTCAACATTAGACCTTCTTGACATAGCCCTTAACATTTGTAATGGTGGTGCCTACCTTGAAAAAATGCATTTTGTCCACAGGTAGAGTATATTGCTTTACAATAAATAATTATCAATGTTAATGGATGTTTGCATCAATAAATGTTTGCATTAAACCATACTAAGATTAAAAGGAGAAAGACACTCAAATGAATTTAAGTGTAATGTCTGAAAAGCTCAAATACAGAACATTTAGTTTGCTTCCTATACTGCTGGCAGAGGAGATTTTTTTGTTACAATAAGCATTTAATAACAATAAACATATTTTGTTTGGATTAGATTTATTAAATTAGATAAAAATCTATATCTGCAAATCTTAGATGCAGCCCAGCAGCCCTACAGCTTCCCAAGTGAGTAACCGTGAGAGTGGAAAATTCGATCCTTGGCATTTAGACTAGGGATGTAAAGAAGCCAGGGTTTTGAAGCTCACGAGTATGTCCTATCATAATGTATACAGAAATCAATGAGCTGAAACACAGCTTCCCTGCAAGCTGTCTTTTCCACTCTCCCTTTAACGAATAAAAAAAAATAAAATGAAATTGATAAAAAAATATCCTGAGTCTTCCCTTGAGCCAACACTAGTCTACATTTATACTGAGTGAATAAGAAAGCCAAACCCTATTCAGCATACCAGCCTACCTATTAACATACTTTGTGACCTATAAGATATATTTTGATGTGGAGATAAACCTACCAAATCCCACAAATATTTACATAAAGTTTTTACTTAACAATCACTTTTGAGAAAAATACCAATAATGGACATGTTTGATATCTTTTTAGAGATCTGGCTGCCCGCAATTGCCTGGTTTCAGTAAAAGGATACAATAGCCCTGACAGAATTGTAAAGATAGGGGATTTTGGACTTGCTAGAGATATCTACAGTAATGACTACTACAAAAAGAAAGGAGAGGGATTTCTTCCTGTTCGATGGATGGCGCCTGAAAGTTTAATTGATGGGATATTTACCAGCCGTTCTGATGTATGGTGAGTTATGCTAAATGCACATCTAAAACCGCAATGGATCATAGTTCCGAAGCTGCATTTCATTCAATTAAAGAGACATTTGCACAAGACAATAACAAGGTTGGCCCAAGACCTTGTGGTGCCTGGGTCCAAAGATGAAATGCTGCCCACAACAACCACACCACAACCGACATGCATTATGTTATATCATGACTAATAAATTCGCTCTCTCATGCTCTCTCATACTTTCACTCATGCTGTCAGTGCCTTCCTACCTGCTTCTATTTCCCTGTCTCCTTTCCAGCAGCTCTTTACCTTTACGTCTTCTTGTTCTTCTGTCTTGTTTCTTTTTCCACTTCTCCCTGTGTCTTCTTCATGAACCTGACCTCTCTGATCCTATATATTGGCACCCCATTGCCCCCCTAATAACACACATGCACACTGGCACACATTTTTACACAATCTCACATTTGCTCAGCCTTGCACACTCACGCCAACACACATGCTCATTTACACTCTACACACACAAATACTCCCTCTCACACACACGTATACATACACATTCATACTCCCATAAACACATTTACACATCTATGCTCAAACACACACATTCATGCTTGCAAATATTTGCACACCCATGCTCACAGAATTACACATACAAATTCATGCACACATACACTTGCACATACATATCATGCTCACATATCCATGCTCTCACACCCGCATACGCATCCATGCTCACAAACAAATACGCACATATACACATCCATACTCACACATATACATCCATGCTCACACCCCAACACGTACACATACACATCCATGCCCACACAAACATGCACATACACATTCATGCTCACACACACACTGACACATACATATCCATGCTCACACACAAACACTTATCTATACACATCCATGCTCACACATGCATAAATTCACACACATGTTCACACATACACATCCATACCCACACACCAACATTTACACAAACATTTGCATACACACTTACACATACACGCTCACACATTTACCCATACACATTCATGCTCACATACACTTTTACATACACATCCATGCTCAAATACACACATCCATGCTCACATATGGACATACATATCCAACATTTACACAAACATGCTCATACACACTTACACATACTCATCCATGCTCAAACATTCACATTCATGCTCAGAAACACTTACACATCTATGCTCACAGAATTACACGTACAAATTCAAGCTTGCAAACTCTTGCACATACACATCATGCTCACACACAAACCCATGCTGTAACACACACATACACATCCATGCTCACACACCATTTACCTGAAACATGCTCACACACACACTTACACATCCATGCTCACACATTTACCCATACACATCCATGCTCAAATACACACATCCATTGCTTCCCCGCACACACACATACACATCCATGCTCACACACAAACATCCATGCTCACACACACACATCCATGCTCACACACACACACATATCCATGCTCACACAGCAACATTTACACAAACATGCTCATACACACTTGCACATACACATCCATGCTGACACATGCTCACACACGCTTACATACATACATTTATGCTCACGCACATATCCACATACATACCCATACACACTTACACATCCATGCTCACACACAAACACTAATGGATACAGATCCATGCTTACACACAAACACTAATGGATACAGATCCATGCTTACACATTTACCAATACACATGTAAGCTCATGTTCCTGCCTCCCTGATCCTCCCTGCAGTATGCCACTGCTCCCAATGCGCTTCTGCACAATGGTGAAGCTTCCAGGCACCCTCACTCACCCAATTGGAGAAACGCCTTTTTGTGGAAGTGCCCGAGAGGCCACAGAGAAAGAGGCATGGAGAAACAATTCTCTTTCCATACAAATCTATCTGGAAAGAATATGTCTTGTGGCTGCAATTTGCCATCACTGTCAAAGTGCCGCCTTCTGGGACCCATGTAAGAACTGGCTCTGGACAACTAATTGATTGCCCTTTCTAATATGTTAAAAAAATAACCCTTCACAGGTTTTCGCATTAAGCATTCAGTGAATGGAGGTTCAACCCATGAGAGGATGGTGTTTTTTTTAACACAGGAGGGTAGTAAGATGAGAATAAACAAGGAATAGTGATTATGTTGCCAGATACATTTACTTTTCAGTGAACTCCTTTTTTTTTCCTTATTGCGTACCTGAGGTCTAATCTAGAAAAGTATCAGATTATTCAGCATTTACTGCGGAATTTGGAAAAAAACATATATTTATTCCAAATGTTTCGAATGTTTTTTTTTGTGTGTTAGTCTCTCTTCCAATCTTCAAATTCTTTTTTGTATGGAAACAGGCGAATTAATCAATATGTTTTCAACACCTCCTGTTTTTTATAGGTTAATGTTTTATCACACTTATTAAGTGTTCAGAAACCACCATTCCACGCCTATATGTAAATTTAGGAAGAAAGTATTCTGTAGGCATTGTGTGTTCCAGCAAAACATTAACATCTGTTGTTCTAGAGCAACCTTGCCATTTATTGTTCCAGTACAACCTTGCAGAATGGCTTTATTACAGTGTCTCCATTTTGAACTGTTTCGGTATAGCAAAGCCCTGACCACCTAACAATTGCTGGTGTATAAGCAGAATGTTACTTCTTTTAAATTCTTTAAAAGCAGATCAAAGAGATGTAAATTCAAAAGATGTTTACTGAAATTGACTGAACAATGCATTCCATTAGTATATATTTTTCCATAAACATGCATTCCTTTCATTTAACATTTATTTATTTGAAGTACAAATATGGTTTGGAAAAAATTACTCATGAAATCAAAACAGCAGTACTGAACCCAGGGAACAATTCCCTGTGAGTTTGAGAAATGTAATATTCAAATGCCATAATTCCTAAAGTTTGTGGAATAAGGAGGCAGGTTTTTACGTTGCTGTTAGATTCCATGGGAGATTGGAAAATAATGTTACAATGGCATTAACACATAGTGGCACAAACCACAAGATACCTATGCTCTTGTCAGCAAGATCTATCGGGATGAATGAGTATGACAGAAGGAAAGGATGTAAAAAAGCAGAATTCCCAAGCGTTATTGATGATATTATGAATTGGGGATAGGACATGGTAATTAACCACAAGCTCAATCTTGGACATGTTGAGATTCCAATAGTGAGATGCCATCCAGCATGCAATTTCAGAAAAACAAGGTATGTTGGAAGAGAGGGGGGGAAAAAAGGGCAGGAGAGAAGAGAAGCATATTGTCAGCATAGAGATGGTACTCCTCTGATCTCCCCTGAAAGGCCCAGGGAGGTGATAAATCAATGAAACTTAGTTTTCCAAGAAAGAAAGGATAGATAGAAAGGGCAAGAGGCCCCAGGACTGAGCCCTAAGGCACACAAGTGGAGAGCAGCAGAGGAGACAAACAAGTTCCGGAGAAGGAGACACTAAAATTAGGATCAGAGCCACGAATGGTTTGCTAGAGGAGGTGTTAGTAACAGTAGCGTACCTAAGGGAGGAAGTGCAGTCCGTCTTGGGGGTTGGGTGCCACCTAGTGGGAAACCGAACGGTCACCTGAATGAATAAATGAGTGAGTGAATGTTATAAGTGTTTAGGGGCAGAGATAAGTCATGGGTGTCTTTACCTTTTGTAGAGGGTGCCATATACAGGAGATGCCCTGGTGCCAAATTCGCTAGGTAGCCCCCTGGATAGTAAATGGTACCAAAGGCTGCAGAAAAGTCCAAGATCATAAGTGAGAAGTGGCCTTCTTGACACCATTAGATTTCATTAGAGTTCCTTTACAGAGGATGAGCCAAACCTTGGCATCTACAGTTGAAACAGCTTACAAAGTCTATTTCTAAAATTGGCAGTACAACACCTTGTGACTGCACATACTGTGCAGATCAAATGTGTGGTTGCAAAGCAATAGCCTCATCTGATCTAAAAGCTTAGGTTTAAAAAGCATTGAAATGATACCCCTTGGTAAGGAAGATCTAGTGGTCCAGTATCTGCACCATTCGGCTTAAATGGTAATGCCTATTGCTCGTTAAGATGCAACACGTGTTAACATACCAAAACCTCAAACTAAAATATATTTTCATCATCTGAAAGCCTTCCTAGAATCACGTGGAAAATGATGGTGACCCAAAAGGAAGACCATGAGAGATCCATGGGATTGTTAACCAATCTGTAGGTTCTCCACAGAGAAAGGAAATGAAGGGTGGAGTTCTATAGATATTGAAGACTGTTGAGGATGCTCTACAAGTCTACCTATGAGAGCATATATTCCTTGTGATATTTTTTTTATCTTCATTACAGCTAAGAATTTAAAAAAGAAATAGGCTTACAACGGCCCTTCCTACTACAAATTTACCATAACAACAGGGAGAAGGAAAACTACTGTTTCTGCTTGAGCTGATGGACATTTATATAACACTTAAATGTCCAGGAGGAATAGGCTACCATACACAAATTCTCAAAAGACCTTCCATATATATATATATAAATGCAAACCACTTTGTCAGTGGTCCTTCTGATGTTGTCCAGGGGCATCCACCCCACAAATAAAGCTGTTAGGGTCTAAATTGGTCAATACAGGGACCTGTTTTCTACATTCCTATAAAAATCCAAATGTATCCAATGCATTTTAAATTGTACAATGATTAAAAATGAGCATAAGCAGAATTTTGCCTGTGTTCTGCAAAGTGTTGTATTGTGCATGCATTTGGATTGTATCCTTAGGCATGGACAACAGTAGCAATAACCGCATGGAATACATTTGACAAGAAGCAGGTGCTGCTACTAATCACAACGTGTGACCATCTGCACAGGAATATTCACATAGCATTAATGATTGATTTACTTTGAATATATGTAATCCAGTTAGGAAATCTCACAAATCTGTTTCGATAAAATACAATATACTGTAAATATCCTTGGATTGATGGTGAATCTTGTAATCGTCCCTCATATTATGTCCTCTGTTACCACACCTGTGTATAATTGTGAACTTTTTAGCTGTTACTTTGGAGGTATACATACCCTAAAATGACCTGTGTGGATTGTCATATGATGTGCAAAATAACATATGTGTGGAAATGGGAAAAGGATATTGAAGTTAGAAATGGGAAGTTTAGCACAAGAATGCTAAAGTAATAACACCTGTTAACAAATTAATAGTATTTCATAGTATTTAGTATTATAGTGGTTTCATAAGAGAAATGGAAGTTCTCATACTCATCACAGTCTTCTTTAGAATATATACATTTCAAACATGTCCAACATTCTTATTTTGCCTGTTATAGGTCATATGGCATAGTCCTCTGGGAAGTTTTCTCTTTTGGTCAGCAGCCTTATCCAGGATACTCTAACTTGGAGGTCTTACACCATGTACGTTCCGGGCAAAGAATGGAGGCCCCAGTGAACTGTTCTGATGATCTGTGAGTATTTAAGTGCAAATGTCTTACTTACCAATACTTAAGCATTGTGAGTTAAATTCAGTGTTTAAACTGTTTAACTGTGAGTTTAATGTACTCCCCACTGATAAATCTGTTGGCCCTGTTTAAAGATATTAATCATCTCTATAAATCCTAACAATTTAATCTGCCATGTAGGAATTGGTTTTCATAGATACAGTGCTATGAAAAAATATTTACCCCTTCCCAATTTCGTACTAATTTTGCGTATTTGTCTCACTTAAATGTTTCAGACCATCAAATTAATTTTGATATTAGACAAAGATAACCAATGTACTCACAAAATGCAGTTTTAAAATGAAGATTTCATGTATACAAGGAAAAAAGCTATCCGACCCTACCTTGCCTTATGTGAAAAAGTATTTCCCCCTTAGTTAATAAATTAACCAATTAACTACATTTAAAGGATAACAGGGTTCAATTTCACTAGACACTCCCAGGCATGATCACTGCACGATGAATTTAAACATAAATTCAATACAACCTGTCCTGCAAAGTGAAGTAGGCTAAAAGGTCTGGTGAGAAAAATTGACATCTATCAGCCTGGAAAGGGCTACAAAGCCATTTCAGAGGCTCTGGGACTCCAGCAAACCACGATGAGAACCATTATCCACAAATAGAGAAAACTTGGAACAGTAGTGAGCCTTTCCAGGAGTGGATTCCTCCTAGAGCGCAATGACAAATCATCTAGGTGGTCAAATGTATTAAAGAACGGTAGGGCTCACTTGCCTCAGTTAAGGTCAGTGTTCACAATTCTAGAATAAGAAAGGAACATCAGTGGGATAGTTTCTAGCAAAAAAAACATTGTTAACCAAATAGAGCAGAAAGGCTCATCTCACATTTGCATAAAAAATATTTCGGTAGACATGGTATCACAACTGCTGTAACTATACCTGTGAACTCTCTGGGTTTGGCCCGGAGACTTCTGAAGAAGCTTGATTCTCTGGTTCGCTGGGTCGACACCAGAATCCTCCAGGTTGAGAGAGCGGGGTCCTGTCCTGCCCCACTCCCCACCCATTTCCCTTTAAATGAGGGTGTTTCCGACGTGAGTAGGTAGTCCTGTTCAATTGCTTGTTAGCACAAATAGCTAATCAGCCTATCACATGGCAGCAACGCAATGCTTTTAGGCATGTATACGTGGCCAAGACACCTTGCTGAAGTTTAAACCGAGCATCAGAATGGGGAAGAAAGGGGATTTAAGTGACTTTGAACGTGGCATGGTTGTTGGTGCCAGATGGGCTGGTCTGAGTATTTCAGAAACTGCTGCTCTACTGGGATTTTCATGGTATATATTTAACGTCTTTTTGCAATTGTTTGATATTGATGAGCAGAGTACTTTCGAGTATTTTAAAGAAAATATCAAAAGGTTAAACAATAAAGACAATTTTTCACAACCTTCTGCTCATATTTACCAAGGGTGCCAATATTAGTGAAGCACACACACACATATATATCTAGGTACTGAGTAGAGGATAGCAAAGCACTTGCTGGAGGTGCCAGATATATAGGTAATGCCAAAGGTCGATGCCCAGGCCAATCCTGGGTTTGGTACACTTAAAGTGTAGTCAGACATAGCTAAGGTCGGTACACAGTGCAGGTAGTCATGATAGCCAGGTATGGTGCACAGATCAGGTCAGCAAGGTACAAAATCACAAAGCAGAGAGAAATCAAACAGACCAGCGGCCCGCTTAGTCAAAGTCTTGACTTGAATCTGATTGAGATGCCATGGCATGACCCAAAAAAAAAACAGTCCATGCTCAAGAACCCTGCAATGTGGCTGAACAATTCTGCCAAGTGCGCTGCAAAAAACTATTTAATTGAAGTTGTTGGCGCCAAGGGTGGTAAAATCAGTTATTGGGTTTAGTGAATCGACTTTTTCATGTGGGTGATATAGGTTTTGTCTAACTCAAGAAATGAAATATTACTTTAAGAACTGCATTTTGTGTTTGCTCACGTTTTCTTATATTAGCTAAGTGACCTGAAATATTTAAACGTGACAAAAAGTAACAATAAAAGAAATCAGGAAAGGGGCAAATACTTTTTCTCATCACTGCATTTCAAAATAATGAACAAAAACAGTTTCTAAAGGAGAAGCTGTTTTGTTCAGTATTTGTTTTATATGCATAACATTTAGAAATATGGAAGTGTATTCGTTGGAAGTGTAATATGCCACACTACTCAGCTTTCATCAGAAGTGTCAATCTCTGTTCACAATCAATCTCTGTTCACAAAAAAAGACAAAAAGGTGAGAAAAAAAGAGTTCAGACGAATAGACTTTAAAATGCTTATATGGCCTACAAAAGAGAGGGCACAAAAGTTATTTTATGGTATCCACCTAGCACTCACCACCTGTTTGTAGTTTCAGTAAATTGTCTGTGGCCATTACTTCTGCTTATTAATGGAAGTGCCGAGTTCTTCAAATTCCTTTTGTCCTAAACCTAGTTCTGAGATGATGAGTGATGACCATTAAAACTTTTTCTTTCAGAGTTTTGCTCATTGTAAATTGATGATAGGGTTCAGAGTGTTCTACGCAAAAATAGAGTTTACATAGTGAAATAGTGTTTCCGTTAATCCCTTAAGGAATAGCTAATAGTAGCTAATGTGGGACTGACAAACTTTAACATTGTGTGATGTCATTCTTTCTTCAGGGCAATGAGACAGTTTACAAAAACACTAAAAAATGATTGTCATTGTAACATTTTTGTAGAATATAAAAGATGGTGTACAAAATGGTTAAACACAATAGCCCCTTCACTGATCCACTCTGGGCTTTTTACCATGAACAAGAAATAAACAAGATTCCAGTAATTAATTTGAAACGGTGGCCATCAAGTGCCGCTGTCTTATGTCATCTTGATAGATAGAAGTAGGCAAAAATTGGGGGAATGGTCTCATTGATGGTTATTGCTGTGATTGATTGGAGTGGGGTGAATAGGAGAAGTGTATAGGTGTATACAGTATTAGTTCATTATTGATATGCAGGGACTGCAGCAAACATTTCCTTATATGTTAAAATTCATTTATTTATTTTAGGGCTTTTTTTCAATGTAAAAGTTAATTTAGGCAAAACCTCTAGTTTGTGGGCAAAGCAAAATAATAGCTCATTGTTCCCCTTTCCTGTAAAAAGTTAACGCATGGAAACCATATATTGTTTTTGAAGGAGAGGTAGAGCTTTCTTTTGATACCATATTTACACGATTAAACATTTATTATCAGTAATAAGAGTGAAAGTAGAAAAAAGCCCACGTATGAATTCTGCGCTTTTTTCACCAATAGGCTTTTGTTTTTTTTGGTTGTCTGGACATTACAGGGCGTAAGTTGGAACATGCCAGTATATTAGGTCAGGGTGTTTTTCCAGGCCTATGCTATATGTGAAAATGGTTAGCAGTTCCCCAGTAGAACATGCTTCCATAAGTATACATTTCTGTATTTCATCAGGAGCGTTTGGACACTTTTATGCAGTCATTTGGTTACCAATCACTGCCAAAGTCAGCCGTAAAAATAATTTCCTACTTCAGGGTCAAAAATATGCTGGGATATTAGAACCTGGGCATCAGCCTCTCACATTTACAGGCACCACTTGTTTGTTGTATATGGAGGATAGAACATACACATCCTTCTTATCAGTGTATCTAAGGGCTAGAATTTCACAAAGCCCTTGTTGTACTTAGTGAGACTGGCAGCCAGGGGGATCTAGACGTTTTTTCACTCTGAAATGCAGTCTCTATTTAAAGGGATGTATATTTCAGAAAATTCATTAAAAATCATTATGACCCTAGGTTTATATTAGCAAAATTTGGGACACCTCTAGGGCAGCATTGGACATTATCATTAAAATGGAGATATTTGAGCAGGCTCCAATATCGGAACCTGCTTATAACATGGGGGAAAAGGTCATTGGACTAAATAGTCTGTGCTCCAATAGTAGAAGATGGTGGGATTTTTAACAATACTTATCATTAGGGTCTGTTTTATTTCAAATGGGTCAGTGGGGTGCCAGGCTTGATGTGTTGACCGTTGGTCAGCTGCTAGACATTGGGCAGCATAAATGTTGGTTTGAAGTGGAAAAAAAAAAGAATTGGGGTAAAAAAAGATGACAAAATTAACTGGTTTACTGGTATCAGTACTACATGTGATGCCAGGAGTCACAGACACTGATGCAGTTTGCATTCACCTCATTGTATGAAGTGGAACCTGGGCACCAGCATCAGATATTCGCTTTGTCAGACGAAACATCTGACTTGGCCAGAATAGTATAGGCTTCTTCAGCAGTTTGGAACTCCGAACTAGCCAAAACTTTTTTTTGTGTTTGGTAGGATCAGGATGGTGTCCGGTTATGTCTCGTTAATCAATAGGTTAAATTGGATACTTGATGGTCGGAAAATTATTTTTTGCAGATTTCACGCTGTGTCTCACCACAGATCATAAAGATTATGGAGAGAGGCACAGTAACTGATGAAACAGTCATGTGATTGCTGTGATTGGTCGTCACAGGACTGCCAGCACCAGCAGTACTGAACTTCCTCACTCTAGTAGTGCTAATATCTTGTTCACCTCAACTACCAAAGTGTGACGTGATTTTAGTTACTACCAAGGACTCACAAAGGTGTCATGTTCTGGTGCCATGGTGGGATCCACGGCGAAGATTGCTTGTAAGCTATTCCATAATCAAGCACAGAATAAAACTCTTTCTTTACTGGATCAGTTCTTTTATTTTTCTGAAAATTGGGGAAATTAAGCCCTGCACTGGATTAAGCCCTGCAAGTGGCTGGATATGTCTCTCTGCCAGTGCCTGCCCAGGCCCAGCGACCTGCTGCTGCTGCTCTGTTTCCCTCCGTACTCTTGTTTTTTTTTTATTTTTCAGATATTGTGGAAATAATGCAAAATGCCATTTCACTTTTCATTAAGCAGTGAGTGCATACAAGTTAGCAGTTGAACTAAAGTTCAGTATATATATATATATATATAATTATATACAATTATCTAACCCAAAAGTGCAGTACACCCCACTATTTTTGTAAATATAATTACTATCTTTTTTATGTTGACAACACTGAAGAAATGCACACTCTGCTACATGAGTAGTGAGTGTACAGCCTGAATAACAGTGTAAATCTGCTGTCCCCTCAAAATAACTGAACACACAGCCATTAATGTCTAAACCTTGGCAACAAAAGTACGTAAAGCAATATTTTTTGATTGTGAGTATATCATAGTGTTGTAAAGTAGAAAATATTTTTTTCAATTAAATGCATTATTATATTTACAATGTCTTACTATGTTGCATTAAAAGCTATTAGCAAGTAAATAAGCCACATCCAAAGTCTTGGTACAGCCACATCCAGTAAAAAAAAGTGTCCCGTAAGTCCACTGAATATACTGAACATTATTAACTTGAGATGTTTTCTCTTCTTCAATTCTTTAATCACATTTTATAAGATCTAGCAGACAACCTGTGTCTTTTTAAGACCTATATATTTAAATGAATCAGTAAAATAGATAACACTGTTTATTCTTTTTTTCCTGTTAATTTAAAGAGAGAACAAGATATCATGGTACATTAATCAAGATGGCATAAAACCACATCATATAAATATATTAGACATTTTAACAGTTTTTTCAACCCTCCATTCTGGTCACTAAAGGACTTTAAATGGTTTATTCCATTGTTTTCTGATGAATGTCCAGTAGAGGGCACCATATTAACACTGACTGCTATATGTTCAGTCACAGTTCACAAAGTAAATATTGTACACTTTTTTGTGAATGGTTCATGTCAGAAAGAGTAGAAATAAAGTTTCCAACCATGTTTTTCAAATAAAAATAAAACATGGATAATAATATCTATCTATCTATCTATCTATCTATCTATCTACTTAATGATAAAACACTAGAAAAAGAGTTCAACTAAATTTTATTTGAGATCTTCACCATATTAGAATAGATACATGTCTGTTTTCATATTTTTAAATGTATGTAATACTTATTAGGATATTTATAAGATGTGGTCCTTTACATGTTTATAACATTTTATATTGTTCTTAAAAAGAAAAAAATATGTGCTGTAAAAGTTCAATGTGATATACATGATTATAGGATGCTAATCCTTATTATTATTTATTGCTTAATATACTGCCATCATATTCCCCAGTGCTGTACAATGGCTTGAAGAAAGGTTAAAATTAGCGATCTCTGATACTGATGAACAGAACATTATTCCATGTCAATACATTTTTTTTTGGTTTGTCTCGGTTAACAGATTTCCAGTTACTTGTCCAACTGTTATAATCCTAATAGAACCAGTACTACTTAAAATTATCAACCAACCATATTGACTCTTCCACTAGATCATTGCTCGACGGTTGACTTGTGACATTTGCTTTAAACCATATATGGAATGGATATTTGCGTCCTTATTATGTATCCACTAGCAAGGTTCAAAATATGCTGCTGGTGGATTCTTGTCTCATCTATACCGCTGACTTACATGGGGTCTGCTTGCTGTACTGACCATAACAGGTACTGAGAGTATTCAGTATTCTCAATCCATTTGTACTTTTTGTAGTTCTAGAGTCCATGTCCTAATGGCTTGTGTTTTTATGTTCCCTGCCTCTATCTGCTCCTCTTATAATCCAGGGGAGTGCTGGGAATGGGCCTGCTGATGTCATGGGGCGGTCCCGTGTAATCAAGGGGCGGTCCCGTGTAATCAGGGGGCGGTCCCGCAGACGTCAGTGGGAGTTCCCGCCGCCGTCAGTGGGAGTTCCTGCCAACGTCAGTCACCCCCATTTACAGGAAAAATGGTCAGGGAGCGGGGCACGTTAAGACCCCGCGACCCGGAGGATTCATGTCTTGACCCAGGTTCTGGATAACCTCAAAGCTCATGAGCAGTTTTAAAATAATTATTGTTTTATCTATAACAACTCCCAGTTGGAAAATAATACTACATACATGCTTATATACCTCTACTACCATGTTTATGCTGCTTTCATATTATCTTACTGTTAGTATGGCTATCCCATCTAGTAACTATTTTCCAGTTCCTTCCGTCGGGTAAATATAGACAGTTTTACTTTTTTCGTTCTGTTCCAGATACATTTGTCTCTGCACCCATACCCCAAGCACAGTTTTCTAGTGTAAAACTATTTCTAGTGTAAAACTATTTTTCCCATTAGCAGATCTGCTATCCATCTTCAATTTCACAGGCATACCAAAACCGTCCAACTTTACTGTGACCTTGTCACTAAACATAGTGTTACATATCTCAGTAACATTTATGAATACCAGACTCACTGACAGCTTCCTAAACATATTCTGTCCCATCTCTTCATTAAAGCTAACAATACCTCTGACAAGAAGCATGATGTTCATTGTCATTAACTCTTCATGCTTAATGTTAGCAACCGGGTCATTAAAATAAGATTCTCTCAAATCTTTGGATCTGGAATGGAAATATCATCCTATCTCGTCTTAAAAAAACAAGACACATTAAGACTGATAAAAACATTACTAAACAATTGAATTGAGTGTTAGAGGACTAAAATTTCTTGTGTGTTGGTTACAAGGCGTCTTTTAAAAAAAAATGTTTCTTTACATTTTAATATTTTTGTTCACTTGCTCTGTTTTATAGATCTTGTGATTCTCTCTTGTAACAAGAAAGTACCCCTGGTGATGCTTACATCAGTGCAGTCTGTATACTTTATTAGATTTCCTTTAATGTAAATAATCCATTGATGGTCAGTAACTCCATTTTCAATCAATATTTGTAAGTTGTTTCTAAACCGTATTTACTGGTTGTGGGCGGATCTCTTACTTTGTTGTGTCTACGTGTTGGTTTTTTCAGTAGCAACTCAGAATCTTTTTGTTTTCTGCAAGTCTTTTCTTAGGCATTTCATGGGCATCAAACGCTCTTAACTCAAGGCAGCCGTAGCACGGTCTGTAAGGTGATTCCTCGTACTTCCTGTGCCTTGAAGAACAAAATGAAAGTTGTCTATTATTTGTAGTTTTCCTAACAGGAAACCACTGAAAGCTCTACTGGAGCAGTAATGATGCAGAACAACTTCCTCATAAAACACCAGTGAAAAGAATTCAACTAACAAGAAATATAACAACAAACTAGATGACAGATCACATACACATCTATATATAATATATATATATGAATATGTACAACGATAAGTATGACTATTTTGCATTTGGCAAATAGATGATTATATGATAGGGAAATAAGTGTTTCCCTATTTATAAAAAAATGGTTGATTAATATTGGTATTTGGAAAAGGAGATTCTATATTGTGTTAATAAACAAAATGTTTTAGTACTGTACTATACATATTACCATGGATTATTTTGTCTATCTTCATCAATGTACCCATTGTACAGCGCTACGGAATTTGTGGGCGCTATATAAAACAATAAATAATAATAATAATGTACACCCTGGTTCCTTTTAGTAACGGCCAGCAAAGCATGCAGTGGAATGCCTTTTTTGCTGATGCTGCTACTCATATAGAACAGAATATCCTCCATGAGCTTTCATCAGACCTTAGTGCTCTTTTGACAAGCAGAGAGCAGAGTCTTTCATAGCTATGAGTGATAGCCAAATAACAATTGACCCGGTACCATTCATTTTAGAAAATCACCTCCATCTGCTACTATTTCAAAAGACGACTACGCAGTGAAATAAAGTTTAGCCAATCAACTGAGAACTTTTCTTTTGACGAGATGAGCTTATATGACAAATCAATTTATTAAAAGTAGAGAAACAGCTAAAGCTAAAGAAGACACTTGTGTATAGATATAATAACCTGTATGATATTATCATATCATTTCGAGAACATTACTATTTTACTTTTTTAGAAAGAAGCATTTCATAAATATTTTAGTCTACTACTGTTTTTTTTTACTTTTTTTCCCTTTTAGGTGGGATTTGATTCTCAAATGCTGGGCCCAGGACCCGAAAGAAAGGCCATCATTTTCTTACCTTCGTAAACAATTAGAAGAGCTAAAATTGTGCTCTTTAAGGTGCACCCAACGTAATGTCAAAAGGATGAGTCTGGAAGGCGTTTTCAATCCAGCTTTTGAAGGTAATTAAGCATTATTCATAAAGATCTATATATGGTATATTACAGTTATTAAAGAAACTTTTCACCACCCTCCCACAATCTAAAAAAGTGGTAACATTTCAATAATTATGCACCAGAGGAACCATCCAGTTCCAGCAAAATGTAAGAGAAAAGTCCAAAATAATAAAATAAAAAAAGAAAGTTTATTATTATGAGCAAGTGCAAAAATTAGCGCTGTATCTTCCCAAAAATCTTGACATGGAAAGACTTAAAGTAAATAAATTTCAAATACCCAAGGGATGTTTAATTTAAAAAAAAATAAATGGCTTGATGGGGTAAATTGGAGTGGCCGGGGTCAAAGATAGGGCATAGGGACAGACTGAGTCCAAAAGCTTGGGGGGCCCCTTATTTTTTATTATTAATTATTATTATTATTATTCGGATAATTAGATAGTATGATTCATCAAAACGATGGTATCTGAAGAAAGCCGTTCTTGTCCTGAAAAAAACAATATAATATGTGTGGTACACTAAATGGCTGTGGAGAAAATTACATCTAAACACGAGCACCGCAAAAGTGTTAAAACAGCCTCGGCCCCAAAGGGTACAAAGAGTAAAAAAACAGCCTGGTCCTTAAGGGGTTAATATAAGCAATTGAAGCAATGTTTGTCTTGCTTTGTAAGAAATCATGTAACATACACTTTTTCCTCCACCTCTTTCCCCTCCTCTTTATTTTTCCCTTTTCAAACACAGAAATATAGGCTGATCAGATAATAGGGGATTTTGCAGGTTGATGCTGGGCAGCTCTGATTTTAATGTAGCCCTGCAACATGCATTTTCTGTAAGCGCGCCTGGTTTATGGGCCATTGGATCACCTTACCTATAATATACATCCCGATTTTCAGGACACTTTTGCAAGCAAATCTCCCCAGACTGGCCCACTGGCCAGTTAATATTGAGAATCAAGGCTGTCATGTTGCCACTTGGGGACCTATTGAAATGGGATTCTAGCCCATGAAATCATATCCCAACATTCTGCTTCAACAGATCGCAAAGTGCAAGTGTGTTTTTTAATGACACACATGGCAACACACCCATACCTGCCTCTGGCTATGCGCCATCATCACCTCTGCTCTCCTCCCATTACTGAGTACATGTATAATTCTTCAAGGAACAATTTAGTTTTGAGGTTTTTTAACAGGAAAAAAGGCAGACTTGAGGATTGTTATTTGCTTGTTTCCTACCTTTTACCACATTGCTTTAATTTTATAATATATTATAAGGAGAGGCTTGGGGGGAAGTGAGTTGTGATGTTAGTTTTGCCAACTTACCACGTATAGTAGTTCACTGAGGACAAATATTCCTTTCAAACAATTATCTCCAAATTTGCATAAGCTATGGATATAATTCATAATGAAAATAAATGAAATGATAAAAAAACTGACTGTTCTGCTTTCATGTTTTTGGACATGTCATTTAAAACCGTAATAGCCCAACTTTGGCCTCCTCATCAAATATAAATAAAATAATGTGATATGTAGAAAAGACAATAAGGCTAGAGTCATTAACCATATTAAAAAAGTTTAAAAAAAAAAAAAAAAAACAATTTCCAACAAAATAATAATAAAAAAGATATATGCATGAACAGATGTAAACAATGGCCTTGTACACCCCAGTGAAGAGACTAGGATATATATATATATATATTTGTTATGCCACATAAATGTCATCTATAAAACAATTCTTAAGAAAACCTTTTTCAATAGTTTAGTAAAAAAAACTGAATTTGCAGTGCAATTTTAATTCTTGAGGTTTCAGCTTTACATGTAAACAATAGTGCAAAACAATGAATATCTTTACCAAAAACAGATTTAGTTAAAGGTACTCTATTACCTAAACATTGTTTTTACTGTGAATGAAAAGAAAAAATAATTGAAAATAATGCATACATTGTGTTCGCAATATTGCAAGCAAATAGCTCACTTAGGAGAAAAATGTTAAGTGAAAAGTTAATGAACAGGCTTTCAATGGGTTATGTGTAATTTGCATATAAAGCCACAAGTGATGTCATAAACAGGAGACTCCACATTGAAAACACATCTTTTCCCTAATTTAGGCAATTGCTTGCAGTTTCTGCTAACATAATGTATCGATTATTTCCAATCATTTTACTTTATTTTCTCCATTAACAATAAAAACAATGTTTAGGTGATAAAGTCATCTTAAATTCTGTCCATTATTACCTTATTTTTGTCAAACAATTTAACATGAAAAATAATGAAAATAGATGCAAGCAATTTGCATTAAGGAAAACTGCCTGCAATTGTACGACCCAGTTTGGATATATACTAAAGATACTGACTATATAATAACACTGATAATAAATAACACTGATTTAATAACGGTGATCTGGCTGGATTAACATCTTGGTTTACAGAGCGCTGATGACAAACGTCACCACGTTTCTGGGCAACTCACTCCCATGCAAGAGCTAATTTTCAATTTTGTGACACGATCCCAAATGTCGGAGAAGCTCTGTCTTCAGGCAGCCATGGGAGGATTGGCTATAGAGGCAAAAGGTGATCATTGTTGACCTTATTTGCATGCGCCTACCCAGAATCTGTAGATGAATGTTTAATAATTCTTCTACTACCCCCTTAATTTAAAGTGGAAGGGCTTTCCATCACCTATACCCATCATAACTTTTGTTATTGGTATTTCTCATTCATGGCTATGGAATTCAGATTTGGGACTTTAGCCTCAATAGATTCCCCAGCAACGCCATTACTGTTAAATAAGAGTAATAACATGAAAAATGTGTCGGAAATATTAAAGGTGGCCCTAACCTGCATTACGGTTCAAGGAAAATAATTAGTTAGTCCTGTTTTGTAGCCGGAAGCACATCTCACGTATAAAATCTAAATGAAGCCCATTCTGTGAACACTTAAGCCCTGGGAATAGTAACGTAGACACATACTGAATAAAAATACCACAATGACTTCATGTAGCTCAATTTAGGCGAACACTAGCACTTAACACTTACACAAGGAACAGATCTAAAGTTAGGCAGGCAGACCAGCAAATGTCTGAGACATAAATACCAAGGTTTAATTGGAAGGCCTTATTATAAAATTGCCACCTTAGGGGCAAGTTTAAAGCAGCACATACCTGTTATTAACCGAAGACGCATTTAGGGACTTCTCACGTATTCTGGCACAGAATTGTAATCTCCTTTCTCCATATGAGAACATAGAGCTGTGTGATATGAAGTGTGGCTATCCATATGAAGGATTTGACTAGCAGTGAATAGATGTGAGGCAATCAGATACAATACCAAGCCACTTTGGTTAATCCTTTGGTTGGACATGTTGGTATTCTGACGATCATTTTTTTAGTAATTAACCAACTTAATTTACTGGTGCAACAGGTCTGGTAAAAAGTGTTTTTTTTTATCTAAACCCTAAATAATTTTTATAAAGAACTAAATTATGCCAGTAAAATAAGCTATATATTTTTGGGGGTATTTTTTTATGCCTTCAAGAGTAACGTAAATATTTATTCTGTGGGCTTCTTCTTGTGTGGATTTTTAAAGAGTATACTTGTGCATTCCTCTGACATTTTAATATTGCAACTGAACAACTTGTTTTTGTTTCAGATACAGAAGTCAATATTAGCAGCAGAGAACCAGAAGGTAGTGGTCCATTGACTCTTAGTGAAACAAGAAATTCAGAAGGACTCAATTACCTTATGATTACAACATAGAAGACCAAACATCAAACAATAATCAAGATAAGAAAACACATTATGAGCAATCTCCCCTGTTAAAAGACAGAAATCCTTCAGAATGCTT
>VKOC01020820.1:0-51128 GCA_009364415.1 Spea multiplicata
GATATAACGGGTTATAAGGACAGGATTAGTTATACGGTCGGAGAGTATACAATATATATAATATGAGGAATATACAGGGATATAACGGGTTATAAGGACGGGATTAGTTATATGGGCCGGATCAGATGATTTTTTTTCCCTCAGAAATCTCATGGCTCTGCCACAACCACAAGGGATTCTGGGTAGGTGCATGCAAATAAAGTCAACAATAATCACCTTTTGCCTCTATATCCACTCTATACATGGATCCATTGAAAGTAATTGCCCGCTGTACAGGGTGGCCTTTACACAAAACTCCTCGGGTAAGAGGTGCAGCAGTCAGATCACTGGGTTAACAGCGGGGGTGACTTTGTGTTCTTTTTCCATCCTGAATTACTGTTTCTATGATGTCTGCAGGAGGATTCTTGGACCAACAGCCCTGACTATGTTGTTTAGAAACATTATCTCTGGTACTGTAAAGTAGGGGCCTTGCTTGACTCATCATCACTAATCTTCTGTGGCAATAATTTACCCTGCCTCAGAGATAAGCGAGACTCCCTAAGCTCTTCTACACACAGAATTGTCGCCCCTTTTTACCTAAATCCAGATTTGTAGCAGACAGGACTGTTCTGATGAATCAAGAGAGTTGGCACCTAGGGTATTGTTGTAAAACACTTCTGCCACGTGACAGATCTGCACCTATTATACAGCGGCAGTTCCAGAGGGCAGTAGCCCCTCTGCCAGAAAACCAGGTCACCCTATTGGCCAATCAGATTCCGCCAGCGAGCCACTAATGCAAGGGCCGGTTGGAGATACCTCTCTTGTATACACTGTATCGGCCCATATACACTGTGGAGCGATGTGCCTTGCCATATAGCTGGCACCCTCCAATCACCACAGAGAAACTCTGGGTCGCCTCGCTCCCTGCCCACTTCCTGCGCAGCCACAGCATTTCCTGTGTCTGGGGCTAGCAGGACTGGCCACTGATGTCATTGGGACCGCCTACCAAAGCTAGCGCTCCATTATATGACATCACCTACTTTAGTCAGTTCTTCTACCCCCTTCCTCCGATTAGCAGCCTTCCAGCACCTCATATCTATACTTACTGTATGTATACATTACTTACGGACATACTCCGTAATGCTTACTACATTTTTAGCAATCACCATGGAAACCACAGGGACACTTCTGCTGATTGTTTTGAATTCAGCCAATTTCCAGAAATGTATAATGAAATTGGGATCGGCGCATGAAACACTCTAATGTGTAAAGAATATGATGGGTTATGTGGAAGATGTTACGTCGCGTCTAGCCCTTTAAACAGATCTTAAACAGATTATCCCTTTGTAACTTTTTGTACTCCATACATATTGCCTTCTGGCTCCAGTAATGATTGGCACACAAAGTCGGCAATAAAAATCGACATTTCCAAATGTCTTCCTCCCGGGACACTTCGTCTGCTTCAACTTCTGGCTTTTAAAGTCATACCCACTGCTTAAAGTATTAAGTCATATATATATATTATATATATATATATATATATATATATATATGATAACATATTTTAGATTATTTGAATCATTTGTTCAAGGCTGGTAAGAGGAGCGAAAGCATTGATGTTAAATAATGGCGTTAACCCTTTAATTCCCAGACAGGCAGCCCTAACCCATGCTTAGGTCTCGAAAGTTGAAAGGGTTAAAGATGCTAAATTGACCTTTTCTCCACAATAAAGAAAATAACATATTCAAGAATTAATGTATTAGATGTGTATATATATATATAATTTAAATATGTCAAATTAACTCTAATCGTGCCACGAAACTAGGATGTTAGGGGTGAGGTCTTCAAAATTTTATGTTTTTATTATTTTTTTTTACATTTTTGGTATTATTTTCTTAACAGTCTGGTTTTCCAAGAACTAAAACCAGACATTCCGATACAATGAGGGATATATAACGTATACAGCATTTCAGACCTCAGGTTACCATTTTTAGGTCAGATTTGTAATTATTGAGCCACGCTAGACAACATTGGATATTTCCCAGCACAGGAAAATACGGTGACAGATGTGACAGTAAGTGAATAAGTTGAGGAGTTCTAAGAACATTATCCACGAAGGCGATCAGGGATGGACTGGGGATGACTTGGTTGCCGTGGCACTTTAAGGTCAGTGGCCACCAAATGACGAGAGTGATGTCTCGGCTTAATGGGAACTCATCTCTTGAGGTTCTTCTTCTCCCTGTTAGGTGAAGGACCCATAGAGGGTATAACTGGAAGGAACCAATCAGTGGCGTGAAATGTTGGACCACAGAGCTTTCCACAGCGGCTCTGGAGCTGCAGCTTCCTCTGAAGGTCTGAAGGTAAGTCATTTATTTTAACTTTAATAAATGCATAAAAGTGTCCCTTTAAAGAAATAGACATACGGTTATAAAGCCGTAGCCTTCCTGTTCAGAAACTCAGTAACATACGAAGGTTATTTCTATAAACGTAAGAACCTGAAGGAATCTGGAAGTGTTTATACTTTGTCTAAATTTAGTGTTTTAGGTAAAACCTATAAATGTAAACATCCAGGGATCGGGCTACGTTACAAGGTCTCTACTGTAAACACTGTTCAGATGACGTAGTCCCTTTAAAAACCATATGTTGGAGAACCATATCATACGACATAACACAATAAAGCCCAAAAAGGCACAGTCTAGAGAGAACTTTGCCTCTTTTAACACAATTAAATCACTTTATTACACTGCATTAGGACGCCCTTTTGTTAATTTCATGATTTTGATGACATGGTACAGCTACTTTTCATAATTAAAGCAAAGTTGAGTGGTACAAAAACGTCAAATTAAGCCTAAACACCAATTTCCTTTCCGGATGTTCTCTCCGTCCCCCTCCCCCTACAATTACAAAGTCTGCCTGAACCAATCGACAAATTAACAGTAGGAGAGAGATAACTTAATGGGGAGGAATAATCATGCAGATATTTAAATTTAAAAAGGCCATTAGCGGCATAAGAAATAGCTTAATACAGACCAAACATTGAAAGTATTAAATTGTAACTGGATGTTTATCTAAGCTTCGTGCCAAATGTTTTTTTTTTTTTTTTTTTTAGCGGGGGCATTAGAGGGGTCATTAAAATCGAGTCGCTAATCTCCCCTAACATACCTAGAATGCTGCCTGCCATCTAGTGGTGCCTCAGTGCAGTGCAGCCACCACAGTGAGGTCCTGCAGGCCAAACTACATTGCTCTATGAGTACCTCCCAAGTGTCCTGCCTTTCACGGAGCAGTCACAATTTTGACCACATCCAAGCGCCGGCCGCTTACACCTGTAGCCACACCCCCAAACACAGGTGTCCCGAATTTGTCCTTTGAAATATTCAAGGGTATCGCTGTGGGGGAGTGAAACCAACAAATATTTATTTATTTATTTATTTTAAAGCGCTGCTGATACCTCACTAAGAATAAAATAATTTTTATAAAGAAATAAATATTTTTTCTTTGATAAATAATTCGATACTCTGTAAATTGTTCTGCATGAGTACATCATTAAACGAGCTGGTCTATTAGCGGGAAGCTAGAGGAAGAACGATATTATGCCTGATCACTCGCAGAGAATTACCTGTTATAAAGTAAAGAACAGGAGCGGAATGTGTTTATGAAAGGGCTGACTTGTTTTATGCCGAGAAAATTGTGTTTCTTTAAATATGTTTCCATTCCCTCGTCGCCCCTGCTCCAGAAATACTTTATATTTCCCCTGAGATGTTCTCATAAAATGTTATAACGTTAGCGTTCCTCACGGACACCGAAATTACTGGCCATATCTGCTGGAAAACAATGTCTTCCTCTTAAAGTCTCGGGAATCCAAGCCCCGTAAATCATAGCGGGCTTAGCGATACAAGTTCCCAGAATCGAGATACGTGGGGTCATTTCTATTACTGACTACAAACTAAGACTACGTCATATTTAGAAGATGCTGTTATATTATAGAATGTACAATTATTATGTCTTAGAATGTAAGTTCATGCGCGTGGCCCTCAGAAGACCACCATTCTTGCCAGTAACTGTATGTAAGTGCGATAAGGCTAGATGGCAAGCTCACAGGCAGAGCACTCAGCTCCTGTTGTTCTATCTGGGGTTGCCACATGTCCAGGTATCTTCTCTGGATTTACTTCCTTCTATCACAGGAAATGCTGGGCTGTTGGCTACGTTGCTTACCTGAGGCCTACTCTTGCGGGATGCAGCCAAGACTACCCGTCGATGTTGGTGGACGTTTCCGCTGAAGTCAGTGGGTGGTCTCGCCGACTCCAGTGGGCTTTCCAGCCCACATCACGGGATACACCCCCATTTAAGGGGGAAATGGACGGTAAGTGGGGTGTGTCAGGACCCCCCCTCCCGTGTCCCGAAGGATTCAGGTTGTCGACCCGGAGAACCAGAGATGCAGCGTGTCTGCCGGAGTCTCTGGTCGAAATGCGGAGAGTTCCCAGGTATGCCAGGCTCTAAAGTATGCAATATTAACAATCTTTTTCAGGGGGGGGGTTAACCTTGGGGAGGTCATCACATCTACTCTTTAAATGCAAAAAAGATGGCACAAATTGTTTAAAAAGAAATAAAAACAACAAAATAGCTAAAAAGGCCATAGTTTACCCATCACATCGCAACGCTTTGGAGTAAAACAGCCATTACTAAAACAGGGTTTGTGGTTTTACTGGACCAGCCATAACATAGTAAGATGTACAGTCATATAAACTTTCAAGACCTCAGAGGCCCCCTCGTCAGATGTAAACATAACGATTCTAATGATCATTTGGAGGTTAAACTTCTCCAAACTATTCACCCACAAGTCCCTGGGGTATTTGGTTGAGAGAATGATGTAAAAATGTTCTGTACTTTCTTTACTGCCCCATAAAATGGGGCAAAACATAGAAATACCGTATTGGCTTGATTATAAGATCCCCCAATATTTGAATATTAATTTAGGAAAAAAAGCCTGAATATAAGACGACCCTATAGAAAAAAAAGGTTTTACTAATAAATATTAATTGATGTAAACTATTTTTTTAATTTATATTTTATATATTTTATATTTAATAAAAACTATGATTGAGAAAAAATGTATTTCTTTTTTTAATTTAATTTTTTTTTGCCAACCTGCCCCCAGTTATGCACATCTGCCCCCAGGCTTGCAACTCTGCCTCCCAGATATGCCCTTTACCCCTTTATATGACACTGTGCCCCCCTCCCAGACCGATGAATCCTGTGCTCCAGACTCCTTGGTGTCTAGTGGACGTCTGCGCAGACAACCTCTGCTGCTGCCGGCACTTCCGCCGGGGCTTCTATGACTGAGAGCACTGGAAGGTCATGTCACGCTGGCATAGGAAGTGCCGGGCAGCAGCGGAGGTTGTTTGTGCGCATCGCGCAGACTTTCACCGGCTGCCAAAGAGGAGGATCCAGGTCCCCTGCAGCGCTGCGGGGGATCTGGATCTTGGCCTTATAGTCAGATCTCTATTTGAGGTCCGATTATAAGACGACCCCGAATATAAGACAAGGGGTGTTTTTCAGAGCATTTGTCTTATAATCCAGCAAATATAGAACCTCATCTGTTTTTTTTTTAACCGTTTGAGTGTTTATAAAATGAACCTCAAAACCATTCTTAATATATGTCTATTTTATATAATATATGTACATTTATTTGAACTGACTAGCTAAGAATGATTATTTTTTTTTAACATTGACCAGTAGTCCTGCTGGGATAGATCATAACTGTCTTTTTTTTGACACGAGACAATTACATGTAAATATTTCACATCGTATATCATTAGAAATCTAATGGAAAACACATTAGTTTGAATATCAAGTTTCACAGAAGAATAATATTGGAAAATCCTGCAAAAAATTCACAATAAGGATTATTCCAAAAATAATAGAGTAGTTTGCTTAATTAGCAAAAAAAAAACCCAAAAAATTATTTAAAAAATTGAATTAATTTCTCCCTAAACTATTACGCATTTCTAACGATCTTACTGATTGCAGTAAACTCTGGAGATTTTGTAATATGTTTTAGTGAATATTATATGTGACAGCGTGCCAAAGTTAAATACATTTTGGAATTTAGAATTAAATATCTCCAAAGAAAACGAATAAAAGCGGCGTAAGAGAACGCGCATTACAATACTGAAATCATCTGAATAATTACTCAGTACATGATGAGGACATAATTAGCTGTCAGCATTAACTACTAGAAAGCCCATAAGATATTAGCCCTACGGGAAATATACTCGCAATGGAGGCAAATTCTAGGACGCTGGTCAAAGCAAGGGACTTTTCCTGGGAATCCAGGACTGTTGGCAGCTATGCACGTCAGGAAAATCGCTAAATAGAAGCAGCAATATATTAATTTGCCATTTTCACTCGCAACACACTGTAGCACAAGACCATGAAATCTAATAAATATATGTTTTTTAAACTAGTCCCCAGAAGAATATTATAAAAATACCTTGTAAAAAAAGTTAAAAAAAAACTTAAAACAGACAACTTACCCCAGTTTTCTTGAAATTGCACCAACCTTTGTGTTCACAGGTTACGGTTTTTATGGTTTGGACCAATATATGCGCATCTCAAGGAGAAAATTATTGGGGTTTTGGGATAGCAGAGGAGTCTTAAAAGTTCCCCCCAAAAAAATTATTCCGCTCTTAACGCCTTTCTTCCATCCCGTGTGAGCCGTCTTCCTCCCGGGAAGCCCAGATATATTTTTACTCCTAGCAGTTGCTCGCAGTAAATTTGGCTCTGGCTGGGAGCTGGAAGTCAGAGAAGTTACTCAGAGTGAATAGTCCCTTTCTCTTCAAAAAAAAACTAGTTTTTTTTTAAATGTACTTAACATCTGTGGAATGCTAATGAGTGACAGATGAAACGCGGAGTTAAAAAGACACAGAAGCGTCAGGGCACCTGGGAGGAAACGGGATGGAGAACGTATACAATCCAGAAGGTCTTCACGTCTGCACCACCTCCATCACCTACTCCACCGTCCCACCGGACCATGTAAATATTACTCCTTAAATAACTTCAGACGTGAATCAGGAGAAACATCTGGAGACATAACAAATAACGTCGTTTTGGGGATTCTACATGAAAAAAAAGGGTTTTGTAGACTGCGAACGTAGATGGCTAACGCGTCTTAATCCTACTGGTTTCTTCCAATCAAAGAGAAGCATAAAGACTTGGGCTAATGCTTTACTGAGAGGGCTGTAGATAAGTGGAACAGCCTCCCGGCAGAAGTGGTAGAGGGTAATACAGTGAGGGTATTAAACATGCATGGGATAGACAGACGGCTCCTGATCTGCAGGCAAATTTTTCGTTTCTAATTTCGTAGCTGGGATATTGTTGATGATTAAAGGAAAAAGTTGGAAAATCAGGAAAGAATGAATAGAATCCTGTTAAGCTAAATTTTGATGAATGCAGCTTGTTTTAAGAAAAACATTCATTTTTTTATTATTTACTTTTTATTTTATTATTACCGGGATGCGCACGCCCAGGGCCATTACTCAAGATTCCGTGACTCATATTGGCGCCTAACAGAAACCACAACAAAAACGAGAATTCACTGTATTTAACTTTCTAACGAAAATTCCACAGGCTGTAATTGGTCGTTACGTGGCATAGGAGTTTATTTCCAAAACATACCAAGATTACACACCAACGTTCAAAAGTTTGGGGTCACTTAGAAATGGCCTTGCTTTTGAAAGAAATGCACATGTTGTCCACTAAAATAACATGAAATGGATCAGTGCAGACGGGGTTAATGCTGTAAATCACAATTGTAGCTGAAAATGGTTGATTTTTAATGGCATATCTTGATTTCTACAGAGGCCGTTTATCACTCCCATCACTCCTGTGTTCCAAGGGCCCTTTATCACTCCATCACCCTGTGTTCCAATGGCCCTTTATCACTCCCATCACTCTGTGTGGGCCCTTTATCGCTCCATCACTCCTGTGTGCCAATGGCCCTTTACACGCCCATCACTCCTGGGTTCCAATGGCCCTTTATCACACTCCTGTGTCCCAATTGCACTCCCATGTGTTCCAAATGGCCTCTTATCACCCATCACTCCCTGTGCTCCGCATGATCCCATTTATCGCTCCCATCACTCCTGTTGCCCAATGGCCCTTATCACGCCCATCATCCTGGGTTCCATGGCCCTTTATCCATCACTCCTGTGTGCCAATGGCCCTTTATCACGCCCATCACTCCTGTGCTCCGATGACCCTTTATCACTCCCATCACCAATTGGGTAAGTTGAATAATATGGGCCCTGGGTCTTGTTTGGAATGTTAAAGGAAAGGCTTTAAAGAAACAGTTGCATCAAAATATTTATTTGTAGGGATTTTAGTGAATTAAGTGCCCTCCACCCCCACTTCACTGTGCACTGTGGAGTGTTCCTTTAGGAAATAAATACCAACCCCTCCCCTTCCTGTCCACACCCATCTATGCCCCGCCCGGTTTATACTAATAGAGTATATAAGAGATGTTGCTGGCTTGCGAACAGGGCTCTCTTTATCTGAATGTCAATTGACATGCTCAGAGCCGGCCTTAAGTGTTCTGGCGCCCTGTGCGGACTACTCCTGTAGGAAAGGAATATGACATCATATTTCGGTGCTCAGCATGAAACGCCGGCACCGCGACGGAGTCGCAGAGAGTGAGGGTCGCCGAGCGGTTGCTGAAATGTTCATGAGCAACCGCTCGGCGCCCCTGCCCGGGACTTAAATTAAAGCATCTGGGTATTTTTTGTTCTTTTAACTTTATTTAACATCCTCCATTATTATCCATTATCCAAAACTTTATTTAAAATGGAGGATTTAAATAATGTTTAAAAACAAACAAAAAAAAATGTTTTAATTGTTTTAATTTAAGTCCCGGGCAGGCGCCCCTGTTGCCATGGCGCCCTTAAGGCCGGCCCTGGACATGCTCTCTCTCGGGATAATGAGAGTTGTAGTCAGAAAACAGATGACAGGGTCGTCTTTTAAGTCACAGAGAGGCGAGCATTTGCTTTGCAGCGCGTTGTGTGTCGGAAATCTCGTAACATTGTCTGGTTCTCCCGAGAGACGAAATACTTCAAACACATCTTCGCGTTTAAAGTGATGTCACTGACTAGAGAGACAGAAATCTAACGGCATCCTTTTTTAAGTGCGTCTTTGTGTGTTTCTGCGCCCGGGGCGTGTGTGCCCATTGTGTCTCCATCTTTTATTCATTTCATTCAGTGTTTGAAGCTTTTTCTTACCCCCCACCACCGTCCGAAGTTCATGTGTGGATTACATTAAACAGAAATATAATTCCAAAACATCTGAAAAAGACGTATATACCCCCCCCCCCGATTCTTTACCATTTGTTTGCGTCAGCTGTCTGAGTGCGTACGCGGTATATAATAATACAAAGTATACAGGGACTAAAAGAGAAAATTGCAATTCCCTAGTTATAGGGGTCACTGTCATTAGTCCTGAATGTCGGACCTACAGAGGCTCAAGGGACCTCCTGATCCGAAGAGGTCTTCTTCATCTAGAGCGCTAAGATATGACATCATATTGGTGCTCTCCATTTGTTTCAATGTAACAATATGTATAAGTGCATAAGTGGAATGGCCTTTCAAAAGTGGAAAAAGCTACAAAACGATGGGAAATGATGGTTTTCGAGTTTAAAGACTTGATACTTTAATGATAATAATATTTCTAGGCCTAGGTGACGACACGCAGTCCATAAATGCCGTGTTTCACCGATCCGCTGAATGGAACGCTTCTGTAACTAAATGCAGCATTAGAAAAAGGATAAAAACTTCTCACGTTCATAATAAATCCTGGGAACGCTTAATAATCATGTGACACATAAAGCAGGCACTGTTGCTATAGAAACTGAAAAAAGCTTCTTATATGTTTCTGTATTGTTTTACTGATTTGATGTTTAGCATAAAGCTGACAAAAAAGTTTATTTGCTCAACATCCTAGAGAGAACAATAAATGATTTGTGGAACTGTGTAGTAACGTAGAATCTGCCGGCAGATCGGCGCCATCTGGCCCCCATCTAGTCGCCCGTTTCTCCTGCTGTAAAGACCTTAATCAGTCGTTGGTCTCGTCTTAGATTCAGGAGCCGTCTGTCTATCCCATGCATGTTTAATACTCTCACTGTATTACCCTCTACCACTTCTGCTGGGATGCTGTTCCACTTATCTACTACCCTCTCAGTGAAGTAAAACTTCCTTCCATTCCATCTCAGCCTCTGATCCTCTTAGATTTGGGTCTCTTATTGTAACTTTTCGCCTCCTTTGAAATAAATTCCCTCCTTTACATTGTTAAATCCCTTTATGTATTTAAATCTCTCTCTCCCATCCCCCCCTCGCTCTCGCTTAGTCTTTCCTGATAATTTTGATCACAGGCACCATTCCCCATTTTAGTCGTCCTCCTCCTCTGACCTCTCCATCAATAGAGTTTTTAAAGGCGTTTTAAGAAAAGTATATAATAAAGACACAGAATTTGAGTATTTCCTTGAAGTTTTAAGAGGTCTTTTAAAGCACCAAGCAGCTGCTCAATCTGTTTCCGCGGTAGAATCCCCTGCCGCCAAAAGACGTAATCCAGAAATGCGTAATCCGTAAGCAGTGTGTGCCGGATCTGCGGGATCCGTTCCCGGGGGGTAATCGATCTCTTTCACGGACGCTCGGAGCAGTTGAGGTAGTGACCAGAATGATTGAAAAAACACACGTTTAAAACTATTTTAAGCAGCGGAGCTTTTTAAATCAAAGTAGGGGGAAAAAAGGTTAAAGGCTCTTTTGCGTTCATGAGATCACCGCGTGCCAATTTCTGCGCATCTCATCTTAACAGCTGCAAGACTATAAATAGATCTCTAAAAGATCCAAGAAAACGCTAAAAAACCCCTAAACTTCGCTAAATAATTCTAAAACTCTAATTCCAAAACGTAGAGCTCGTTCTATCCACGGGCAGCCGTGCTTTGCCACCCAGATCTAGGAGGTCAGAGTGTTTGCTGGGTATGAGGGGATCGCAGGGTTCTACTGCCCTAAAAGCCCCAATAATGTGAATAGAAACAGAAAGGAACGGCTTTATAAATTAATTAATTTAATTTATAAATGAAAACGGGGTAAATAAATAACCATTAATGAGTCGCAATGTAAAATTGCTTATTTTTGGCAGGTGACGTTAGTCCTCAGACTTTCTGCTTTTTGTTCCCTTTCTTGTTTTTCAACTTTTTCTATTTTTTTCTTTGTTTTAGTTTATTTTTTTTGGCTCTATAGCTCTGTTTTGCCCTATTTGCCCCTTTTGCTGATCTCACCCCCTTTTTTAACCACTTTCTCGTCTTTTCCTGTCCTAAGATGGTAAGCATAGCTGCACCCCTTCCCATCTTTGAGGAGTGACATTGACGCCTGAGGTTGAAACATGATGGCAACAACAGCTCCTCCAGCTCCTTGCTACACCCAACAACATGAGGAAAGATCCCCGGTCTGCCCCTGGATGCGGCGCATCTGCCTGGACCCTCACCGATTTCCAGTTTCTCGGGCGAGGTATAAACAACACTGTGGAGCCTCACCATATGGACAAAAATATTGAGACACCTGACTATTGCACCAGCAGGGACCCCGTTGGTGTAATGGTCAGGTGTCCCAATACTTTTGTCCATGGTGTAGATGGTGGTGGAGGGCAGGATGCCTCCCACACAGACAGCTGGAATGATGAAGATCCCATCTCTGTCTTGAATGCGGACCACAAAATCCCAGGCAAGGTACCCACCGCAGAGCTATTACGTGGGACTTTTTTATTTGTGATGCAGCCATTCAGTTGGTTAGGATGTTTGCCAGATCTGCTGCCCTATATGTGTTGGCTAGGAGGGCATTGTGGCTGAAGGGCCGGCCCAAGGACATGGCTTCCAAGAACAATTTATGTAGCCTTCTTTTCCTGGGGGAAACAGCTCTTAGAAAAGGAATTGGACGTCTTCCTGGAACACGCCATAGGGAAAAAAATTGGCTACCTCATAAGAGACTTCTTCCAACCGCTTTCATATCTCAAGATCACGAGAATCATGTTCCAGGCATCGTTCTACAGAGAGGCCTAATGGTTTCCAGAACTACCATTGTCTGTGTTGTTGCTACTATAAATGAAGGATCTCGATCCTTTCCCATGGTCCTCGTTCCATACTTACCTCCTGAGCCGAGTCAGCAGATGTTGACTACTTCCATCTGAAAGAGTTTCTCAACATTTGCCAGACATTGTCAACATTGTCCTCTGAAGATTTTGTCCTCTGAAGTTTGTACGCAGAATTCTTCAGCTTATTGTTCTGTACCCTTCATAATTCTTTTCTATATCTCCTCAAATGTGCTACCGGTGATAGCAAGGGAAATGAAGAATTCCTTACCTAGGGGTTTCCTTTCCTTCTTTATCATCCCGTAGAACATTTTTTTCTGTCCTCCCCCAATTATTCTTTTTTTTTTATACTTTGTTCTTTCACTGAGGGGGTAAGTGGTGGTGTGGGGGGATTTAAGTGTTTATTTCTGCTCAGCCTAGTAAAAGCAGGAGCTACATGTCTCCCCGGGTGCTACCAGAAAATAGGAAACTAAATTAAATTTTTTTTATTTTCTAGGTTTCTTTAGCGCCTTTCTATATCAAGACTGACTAAGCTGGCAAATGGTTTTTTTTATGTTTTTTACCATTTATTGCCCGCTTTATACATCGCTCCACCCTCTTCTGGGACATGTTCTACATCTATTCCATCTCTGCTGTGCCAACGACATTTTCATTTGATCAGGAAATTTGTTTTATTATTTTGAAGAATATTTCTAGGAAATAAAATTGTTTTCCACAATATCCTTATTGTTTTTAGTCCACAGAGAAAAAGGCAGGAATTCATCAAAATCATTTATCTGGGCCAAAAAGATTTATCCGTAACACATTTTTTTTATACTCACATAATCCAGCTTCCCCGATGGTTTCTTGATTTTCTTTTATTTTTTGGCTTATTTTGTCACATTTTAAATGTTTCAGATCATCCAACTAATTTTAATACAAGACAAATATAACCCAAAATGGCGTTTATAAATAATCGTTTAATTTAGTGACGGTAAAGAGTTAATCAAAACCTATATCACTCATGTGAACAAGTAATTGCCCCTAAACTTGATAACTGGTTGTGGCGACTGCACTCAGATGTTTGTGATAACTGGCAGTGAGTCTTTTCCATCGCTGCGGAGGAATTTTGGCCGCTCTTCTTGGCAGAATTGTTGTAATTCAGCCACATTGGGGGGGGGTTTTCATCCATGAACTGCATTTTTAAGGTCATTCCACAGCATCTGAATCACATTTAAGTCTTTGACTCGGCCTCCATGACCTCCATTTTGTTTCTCCTGAGCCATTCAGAGATGGAAGTTGAGTGCTTTGGATCTTCGTCCTGCTGCATAACCCAACTGCGTTTCAGCTTTAGGTCACGAACTGACGGCCGGACGTTCTTCTTCAGAATTTTCTGGTAGATTGTAAGCTTGTGAGCCGGGCTCTCTCCACCTAATGTATCGGTTTGTATTAGTCTGTCAATTCTCGTCTTGTCAGCCCCTTTAATATATGGATTGTATTAAGCGCTTAGTAAATTGTTTCTGCTATATGAAAATGATAATAATAATAATAGAGTAGAATCCATGGTTCCATCAAGTATGACAAGTCGTCCAGATCATCACACTACCACCACCGTGTGTGACTGTTGGTATGATGGTCTTATTCTGTGTTAGCTTTACTCCAGATGTAATGGGACCCACGTCTTCCAAAAAGTTCCACTTTAGACTCCTCAGTCCAAAGAATATTATCCTAAAAGTCTTGGGGTCATCAAGGTGTTTTTTGGCAAATTTTAGACGGGTCTTTGTGTTCTTTTTGGCCAGTGGTGGTTTGCGGCCATGGATGCCATTTTTGCACGGTCTCTTTCTTATTATGTGAACTTGGACCTTCACTGACACATAAGAGGCCTGCAGATCTTCTGGATTCTTTTTTGACCTCCTGGATGAGTCGTCGAAGCACTCTCGGAGGAATTATGGTCGGCCGGCTGCCTCCTTTGTGCAATGATCAATCAAAGCTTGTTGGTCTGAACTTAGAGCTTCTTTTTCCCATTACAAGTCGCGGTGACATCATCCTTCCTGGAAACGGCAGACTTTGTGATAATTATATTGGCGGACTCACCGCGGCGTTGCAATAGGAGCGTTTATAGCATTTTATTTCTGCAGTGAGATTTGGTTTGATAGATTATAAAATCCAGGATTTTCTATACTTTTCCTATTTTTTTTCCTTATGTTTGTGATGACACTGCATCGCATAAGGATATACTTGAATAGATTTGAATTCCAATCAGTATATGGTAACACCGGTTTATAATTTTTTTACACCATTTTGGTACATATTTACACTATTTAATATAATTTAATAATTTTAGTGCTCTCACTACTGTTTTGTGTTCTTTATGCATTGACACTTAAAGGAGGCTGTCACGTTGTGATCTGAGCACTCTCTGGGGGTGTCTAGTGAAATGTAACCCAATTATCAAGTAAATTCAGTTAAATGGTTGATTTAGTAACTAAGAGGGAGAGGCAATTACTTTTTCACATAATATATATATATATATATATTATATGATTAACAAAAAAGATTATAATAATGACATTTTATTTTAAAAAAAAAAACCCCAATAAAAACAAAGCAGACTTGTTTGTTCTATACTGGAAGACTTGCTTATTATTGGGAACCGTTAGAAATACCTACTAATAACAATTTTTAAACTTTGTATTTTAAATGTATTTATTTTAATTAAAATTAATTTAAAGAAAACTTTATTACTTATTAATATAGTGTAAATGAATGGTATATATATAAAAAAAGCTACTACGGTTACCCAAAGACTATTTAAAGCAGCTTAATTCTATTCCAAAATGTTGTAACAATATATCAGTGTTGGGCTCCACTAGCCGGTGGATCCGTTACACGGCAGTTGTATGTCCCCCCCCCCGCTAAGATCAGTCGATTACTAGCCCCAGGCCTAAAAAACTCCGACTGGGACCACAAAAGGATCTGAGAACTGTTTATTATTTTTTTTTCTTTTCGGGAAGGAACTCCGAAGCTCTGAACCTCTCAGGAGGGAGACGGCAACACAAGACTCTTACAAAACATCAAAAACGTACACAGTTCAGTCGTCGGGTCGGCAACATGAAGTATTTATTAACAATATCGTAACTTCAAATACGCTATTAGATTACACAGTAATCCAGCCGTTCACTCCAAATAAATTACTATGCGAGCAGTTTGGGGTTTTTTTCAAGTTCAAAAGTTATTGAAATAATTAATTTTGGGATTTAATAAAATAATAATAAAATATAATAATAATAATAATATTTCCTAATTTATTTTAAATAATGGAACAGGGAGTGACGACTAATGTGATATTTTCCCATAGTCTTTAGAATTATGCAACATATCGGCAAATATTACACGATTTCAACAGATTCGATTAAAAATGTGCTTGAAAACAACAGACGCAGCTAGAACATCAAAGACCTTTGCATGGATAGGCAGAAAGAGAAGGAACGTAACGGGAGAGACATACCCATATACAGTGATTCTATAAGGTGACGTATCTCTATGAAATGTTATGGAAAGAGCCATGAAGGGAGAGAAAAGGCTAAGATAATATACCCTCGTACATACCGTAGATACCCAAGGTGGCTTGAAGGTGGCAACGGAGAATATCCTTGGTGGAACACGATCTGTAGACCTCTTAGTGTCCTCTTCATCACTGAGTGTTGGTTGTAGGCATTAAAGACTCCTAACTTTCTTCTCGTCCTGAAAAAAATAGGGAATTTAATTCCAAATGCAAATATATTTATACATTGGGTTATTGTTGGAAAATAAAGGATTTCGCCAATTAACCCGTGTATAGTGAGAAACATATGATAGTTTCAAATTTACAAGTATGTCTATGGAAGTCGTTGGAGTGCAGCACTGTCAGAGTGATTTGGTCTGCTCTCTTCCTCCCTCTACAGCGGTGGTTCTCAACCTTCCTAATGCCGTGACCCTTAAATACAGTTCCTCATGTTGTGGTGACCCCCAACCATAAAATGATGTAATTATATATTGTGAAATATGTGTTTTCCGATGGTCTTAGGCAACCCCTGTGAAAGGGTTGTTCGACCCCCAAAGGGTTGAGATTCGCTGCTCTAGATGGTCTGGCAGCTGCTCCTTCACAGGCACAGAGCCACCCTGGGCAGTTTGCATGCTCCAGACACAAGGTACTTTATTTCCAACATGTATTGCAGCTAGGATAATTAATCATTCAGCTGTGGAGACTATATGTCCCATGACTCTCTGCTATTCTGCTATGTTAAGCATCATGGGAAGGTGAGTATGCAACAACTGCAGTGCCAAAAGTTAGCTTTTATAGCATTATGGATTTAGTAGATACAGGAGAAAGATACTTACTATTTATGAGGCTCTATAAGTATGTATCAATCTTTCCCATTCTAACTATATATATGTATAAAGATGGTTGAGGGTTCTCAAAAGTTTGTTAATGGGATTAAACCTCCAAAAATAGAGCGGGGAGCAACTCCTTGTTCGATGGAAAATATCAATCTATATGTACTATGGTGAAAGCCTTTTTTTAATAAAAATATTTTATATGCAAATCAGCCAATGTACATTTGATTGAATACTTGTAAAAAGACTTTCATTTTCCTTTCTAGCTGTGCCAATAACATTGAAATGTTCCCCAAATCCACCCTCTTATTATGTCTACAAACTACGGTTTCAAATTTAATATATATATATATATATATTTTATATTTATATAATAATATATAAATGTGGACATGTGCTATATGGCCGAGAACGGGGATAGATTTGCTTTTGTGAGGTTTGGATCAGATGGACCTTTGCGTTATGCAGAGATACCCCCCAACTATAAATACCCTCCCACCCCAATAAAAGTCAAGAAAATAAGATCAAAAAAGATTCAGGATTTTATTGAATACATTTATATTCATTTGTTTTTTTTATATAAAAAAAAGGCTGGTGAACTTTTTTAGACCATAGCTCCATCACCCTCAGCCAGGACGATGATGAGGGTGATGGGAGTTGTAGCTCTGTACAAAAGCGTGTTCACCGGGGCTGCAAAAACTATTGGAATTCCTGCAAACGTGTAATTTTTTTATAATTTTACATTTTGTGTCTTGATTTTTATGATTATGGAATTAACCCCAGTAATATGTTGTGAACTTTCACCATGCTTTGTGTGTCTATATGTATGAACAATGTCATATATGTGATACATTTAGCTGAGCGTGGGCTTTAAAAATATGTTTAGTTTTTGTTACTTTTACTAATGGGTATTTATACTTTTTGGTGTTTTTTTTTTTATTTTTAGCATCATATCATGGGACGGTGATGGGATGCATGGCCCTCCTTAAACCACGTATCTATAAATAGTTGTCATGAAAAAAATATATAGGGTCCCATAAGAATATTATTTAATATTATTAGAAGAAAGTTTCATTGGAATTCTGAGCGCTGCAGTGTGTCATGGGAGTTATAACTATAACATATATATATATATATATATATATATATATATGCACTATACAATATATATATACACACACACACTATACCATATATATATGTACTCTATACTATATATATATATATACATACACACACACTCTATACCATATATACACACTATACAATATACATATATATATATACACACTATACCACATATATACACACACTATACCATATATATATATATATATATACATGCATACACTATATATATATATATATATATATATATATATAGTTTTAATGGCCATATCCAAGAATTTGTTAAGTGAGCAGACCTTGATACGTTTTCAATATTAACCATTTCACAACCCATCACGCAGACCCTATTCATAATCCTTGCTGTGTAAACGTGTAAATTAAAAGCTGTGGTCATACCAGCCCCTGACCACCAGGGGCACTGTGGTGTGATGCTGCTGCTGTTTGGAATATACTCTCCTAGCTTCTTCTGGCAGCTTTAATTACCAACGCTCTTCACCTGACCCCCCACCTGAGCTCCATTTCCTTGCCCCTCTACCTATTTAAACCCCGCTGCTCCCATCATTCCCTTTCAGGGGAATTGAAGCGTGATGGGGGTTGGTGTTGGTTAGGCACGGGGGAGCATTGGGTTTTGGTTAGAAATCAATGCTATTGAAGAAACTTTTTAAAATTTATTTAAAACCAATATATACTGCTATCCTGGCCCTTAGGGGGTCTGCTATTTTTTAATTTGGACTCTGGGGGTAAGCCGTGCCCCTGTGCTTTCTTGGCAGCTCCAGGCAGGTTGGAAAACTGTAGGTGTTGTTAATGGAACTTATGGTTTTTGCAGCTTATGGAGAAAATACTGAAAATCATGGGGTTGGGGATATAATGTGGGCTGATTACAGAACTAGTCTGCTAGAAGTGCAAGGGAGAAATTGTATTTTTTTTTAATAGTAAATATATATTTAGGGAGGCTTTATACTGGGGACTAATGGTTGGTGGCAGAAGTTGGACAGTAAAATTAGTTTTTTTGCCAATCGTTTGCTGTATGGTTCCTGGTCAACAAAAGAATCAACACCAGCCGCAGTTTGAAAGAGTTAAACTTAATTGGGATGCTAAGGGTTGCAGAGTGTTGTGGGAGTCATAATTCCAATGGTGAAGCTAAAACTGTTCATACACCCCTTAAGAAAGCTATGAAAGCAATAGGGGTTTAAATAGATACCTAAACATCTGCTAAATGAACAGACCTTGATACACTTATATCAATGTTCAATATTAACCATTTCATAACTGATCACACAGACCCTATTTATAATCCTTGCTTTTGTCTTCCAAAAAACACAGGATTTAAACCTGTAATTTAGCAGCTGTGGCAATACCAGCCCTGACCAGTAGGGGCACTGTGGCTGCTGTTCTTCTGGCAGCTTTAATTTACTAGCGATCTGCACCTGATTCCCCCCCCCCCACCTGTGTTTCCATTTTCTTGCCCCTCTACTTACTTAAACCCTTCTGCTCCCATAATTGCCTTTTAGGGGAATTTAAGCATGATGAGGGTTGGTCAGGCTGGGGGGGAGCTCTGAGATCCAAGCGGTTATAAAGCAAAAATACTGAAAATCAGTTGATTGGAGACAAAATGTGGTCTAAAACACAGCTCCCTAGAAATGCAAGAAACTCTCTCAAATTGAGATTTAAGTATGGGGGGGGGAAATCATACAGTGTGACAGAGCGCGAATGTGTTAATGATAGACACGTCTGGTCACTGGGACCGTATATATGTAGCGGTAAATCCACTTTTTACGTAAAGTCTGGATAAGTGATTGATTATACATTACGCATACTTTCTGCACCCTGCAATCTGGTTGAACAGTCAAGTTAAGCTTAAAATTGAGTGTTGCAGAGTGTCATAGGAGTTGTAGTTCAATGGTGAAGCCGAAACCGTTTATACACAGCATAGTAACGCAATGGGTTATTTTAACGGCCATATATAAGAATTTGCTAAGCGAGCGTATCACACAGATCATACTCTAGTAACTAACGCACCCAAAATGTACATGTGAATAAATTGAGCCTTTAGCCCAGGGGCATCCAACCTACGGCCCTCCAGCTGCTGCAGGACTACATCTCCCCTAATGCTGTTTCAGTTAAGGGGCTGGCTGAGGAGGATGGGAGATGTAGTCCTGAAGAAGCTGGTTGGACGCCCCTGCCCTAGCCTTTGGCTTGTGGGTAAAGGATAAATTCTATGAAGGGTCCTTGGCTGCTGCTTGGAGAGCTTAGCTATTCATCCATTGAGGGTTTAATTCAGAGAATATGAACTCACTGGCCACATCAGACTAAATGGTAAAACCTACGGAAGGCGCTCATAAAAATAAAATTTGGCATAAATACATTAAAAGGCTTCACATCAGCTGTCTGTGGTTTTGGTGTCTTCACCAAACGTACAATGACATGGATTCTGATACATTAAGAGCTAGACTTCTCGGTTTTCAGCGGGTGTCTTGGCCAGTACAGTAGATAAAAGACATGCGATCTACCATAACGCGGCTAGACTACTCTGGAGCTAAGAGACAATTTATAAATGATGTGCCTTGGTCCCCCAAGCGAATCAGACTAAAAATCCACACAGTATATTCTAACACAATAATTACGTGATTTAAAATTACCAATAAAATGGTCTCATCCGGTAACGCGAGTCTTTACCAGACAAAGGCAGAACTTAATAAAGGAATATTTATTATGAACAAATATCAGTGCATACAAAAAATTATAAACAGGTTATTTACACCAAACAGATAAAATAAAGGAGAAAATTACAGAAAACCTAACTACTCACTGAATGGTAAAGTAAGTTTTTCTGTCCGTAGGGCTCCGGCTAGGAAAGATGGCGACTTACTCAAAATTAACTCTTGGTCCCTAGTAAGCACACCGACCAATTTCCTCTCATCAACTTTATACTCTTTCCCAGTTCATCTCGAGTTTCCAAGCCGGCCCAGAGGTGGTATAAAGTCCGTAGATATGTTACACTTGCTACTTATGACTGAACATCAGACGTCACAATTCTTTCCAAACAGTTTACGCTGCGCCGCCATGTTTGTATTTATGTAGGGTGCGCTTTCTCCATTCTAGGTATGCACAAAAGGCGGTATGATAATGAATGAGTTATTCTTGATGTATGTGTTGGATATGACCTGGAAGAAATGGTTTTCCTGACTGCTAGTGGTCACTTAGCATATCAATGTCCGTTGCATGTACATATTAACCCCTAACAAATCAATAAAATAACCACAGACAGAGAATTGTAAATTGGATAAAATTGGCCGTAGCTTTATTTAAAAGGGTATAAGAGGCATTAACAACACAAACCATTTAACGTAATAACCAAATAACTTCTTATATATAATACACCAAATACAATCCGCCCCTTTCTCAGCCAGATTGTGTAACACCAAGCCTCGGTCCACCTCACACAGAGGCGACCTTTACCCCTTATAAAACTACGACAATATAACATATTACATGCCTTACATTTAAAACAAAAGGGAGGGGGGGTTGGACGCTTGCTCAGCAACAGCTCCTTGCAGATTTTTCTTGAGGTAAATTTAATCTCCCTGCGCACAGCTATTTATTTATTTCACAGTTGCTACACGCTGTAAGCACAGCTGACTGCACCAATCAGCTGTGCTTATTTTTCCCGCCGCACAGAATGCCCACTCAAACCTCGTGCTGCAGCACAGCTGATTAACCAATCAGCTGCGCTAAATAAACTGCCTGCCCAGTAACCTAGAATTAGATTTAGCTAGCCTAGCCCGCCAAAACTTTATGCCTTAACTATCCTGACCTTTTTAGTGACCCTTATTATATAACTAATGTCCAGCAATTGACAATTAGCGCACCGCTTAGGCAGCTTGCGCTTTCAAAGAATTCAGTATCTGAGTGGATCAAGTAGACATAGGCATCACACCTAGCCCAAATTAAGTATCTTAAATTTCACTTACGCTGTTAAAGTCCCCTACCTTTCCTAATCTTACTCCACTAAATCTTTGAACTCTATCATGTCTTCAGTCGTCCCTTTTTTTTGGTTTGCACTCTGTACATATTATGGTCTTTAAGTCTTTTCTGGTTAACTTACTGTCTGCTACTATATATAATATAATATTTGTTTTTTTGTTTTTTTTTGAATATTGGAGGATTCCAATATTTTTTTTTATTTTAAAGGCTTTGACACTGATCTTCAGTAATTATAGAAGTATAAATCGTATCACTGTGAGAGATATCCTTTACACATGTCTAGTCTGCCTTATGGGAAATCCAGCCCCGTATTAAGGCTTGTACATGGTTTTTTTCTTTGTTTCCATGAAATGTCAAGGCGTTTGTCTACCTCGGGCAAGAAGCAATTGTCCTGCACTTGGTGGAATTTCTTTACTTTGACATTCAGAACACTGGGCCGAAATAAAGGACACTCCCAGGCCATGGAAGAGCATCTGTAATACCCAAACAGGCCAGACAGAGGAGTCGGTGAGCAGAAGGTGCTTTTTAGGCATCTAAGGCATAAATATCTAACCCCATAACAGTCTTAATTGGGCTAAAGATATATTATCCGTTGAAAGGGACAACTATCTTCAGTTTGCTCCTGGTCTGAAGTGCTCTTCAACTGTTCACCTATATTAAGTACATCAATTCTATGCTCTTCTAATTAATGTGATCAGGAGTTAAATCCAATTAACTAAACTTAGCTGCTGCTTCATATTTAAAGTGTTAAGCAGTTTTTCAATTCAGTTCATGGCCAGAACGCATTTGACATACATTTTGTAGATTTTCTTAGATCAGGATTCCAGTCTATTTTACAAACCTTGCTGCCGTGCCTACGTTAAGTTACAAGCGCTCTTCTTCCTGTGCTTTGTGGAATTTCGATACTTTGACATTCAGAACACTGGGCAGAAATCAAAAACCCTGCCAGGCATTGGATGAGTATCTGTAATACATGAATAGGCCAGGGTGGCTGGGTTTAGATAGTAAATGTTTAATGCCAACAATGTACTTGGCTTCAAAGAAGACAGTGGAAGGTGGCTGTGAATTTAATGAGGCAACCAACAGTCCAAGCAGAGGGCAACTTGTTTTCGGGGCAAAAAGCTTTCCAAGATCCATATGCCCCCTCCTGTGATATTTTTGAAAGCCTTCTAGACAGGACAGGAGTTGTAGGTGTTGAAGCTCTCTAAATGGGCAGGTGTGTGGGGGATGAACAAAGTCTTTATACCCCCCCGTGTCTTTAAATCATACCCTAGGCACATGTCTAGTCTGCCTTATGGGAAATCCAGCCCTGAATTAAAGATTACAGCTTCATGTCTCTGCACAAAATTAGCCAACAAGGCTACATACTTTCTTTTACTCAATGTTTAGCTAGGGAGTTAAGGTTGTCAAATGGGTCTTTGCATGTGGTATGTAATATTTAAACTACAGATGCCACTATGTACACCTCCGGCTTCTAATATATCAATCCACAGCAATAATTAAGTCCAATCCCTGCATACCCAATTTATTTACTTCTTTCCCTACAATGTAAGCAGCAGACATGCCCTTCCTTGGTCCTCATTCTCTAATGACCCAATGTCTAACTATGCGGTAGGTTGGGGAGTACCTTTCCCATAATTTAAGGCTTATGGCCAGTGGTGCAGCTCTGAAATCAGGAGCCCATACTGACCCCGAAATCTTCCATATCTGCTCCCCCATCCTGCAAAATAACCACCACACCACCATGTTTTAGCCCACATTCTACTCAAGTCTTGCATAAGGCACAGAAAATGCCTTCTTCCCCAGAATGAAGTTAAGTTGCCTGGATCTTCTTCAGGGTCAGTGTCTAGTTTGAGACCCAAAGAAAAGTTGATCTGCTGGGTCTGTTCTGTCCTGTAGAGTGTTCACAACCAGACAATATTTCACTCATAGAACTTTGTGACCCTGTGCAGGAGAAACAATCAGATTGTCCATCTTCTAAGTCAGATGCAGGAACCGCTAGTAATTCTGACTTCTTATTCTCTTCTGGCTTCTTGATTCTCCCCCCCCCCTTTTAACTCCTTAACCTGTTCTCCCAATGGCTCTACATCATCCCTCATTCTCTCAGCTTGTTCTGGTTCCCTGTAGTCATTCACCCTTTCATTCCTCCTCCAATAATCATTTTGCCTAGTGATGTTTCTCTGAGGATCCCCCATCTCTGAGTTCTACAGTTACCCTCTATCCCTCTTTTAGTGTCCCAGTTATCTTGCCAGTAGCAGTTGTACCTTTTTATGGCTCAGCCCATCTGTTTCCCTAAATTACCTATCCTTTTGGTATTTTAATTATTCCTCCAATTTCCTTCTTTCCTCCTCCAATTTTGACCAAGTCTGTCTGTTTCCCTGAAGCTTCTCCCGTTGCCCATTTCTCCGATTATTCTCTTTGCATGTCATATCTCCAGGTTCTCCTTGAAACCGTCTCACTGCTGACACAACAAAAGCATGTTCAGTGTGAAGATAATCAATCCACCACTTGTCTGCTCTAGTTAGCAGCAGTTCTAGGTCTGTGGGCCTTTGGTCAAACAGCCTCACAAACTCCTGACATCCGGATATATGTGCTGGTGAACCCAACTCCATTGGCTGCTGTGGCTGGCGTAGTGTAGACCAGAATAATATTCGCTGAGCCACTTCTCTAGGTCCATCTGTTTTGTTTCAATGAAACGTTAGCCAATTCTTTCTCTACACAGAGTAAATAGAATTGTTTTGCTGTGATTCTTCCTGCCTGTTTAGACACGCTGCCATTAAATCCCAGTAAAATACTAGCTATGGGGCCCATCGCATACAGCTCCGTCCATTCCTCCAAGGCCTCCTTTTCTAGCTCTCTCAGCTCCCCTCTGAAACCAATGTGTAAAATTGTTAAAACCATTGGCTGGCATGTTTCCCCACCGTTTTTGGAAACTATCCTTCTCAGCCATAGACAAAGGACGTGTCTGAGTAGAAAAACCTATTGGCATTTGTTGCACATTGAAATTTTCTGAGACAATTATTGGGGCTTGTGGCTATTATGTAAATGTTATACTTTTTTTTTATAAATTTTTATACTCCATTACCATATTCTGGAGTTCAGTGATTTCAAATAAATGTATCCCTCTGTTCCTGTGTCTTTTTTAATTCCTTTTGTAAGTTATCCACGATAGTGGTGGTCTTTAAGTCAGCTAGTATAATGCAGTCCTTTTTATTTTGTGCTTCCTCCATTCTGCCTGCTCATTCAACTTTTATTTTTTTTTTTAATTTCTGTACAATGTCTGCCAAACCTTTTCTTTTCTTAGCGCTTTGCTTAAATATTTGTTAAAATATCCATAAATCCTTCATCTTTCCCACAGATCAATTGGTTCTGGGAGAGCCTCCCCAGACCCCCCTCCAGGCAACGGAGTTTGCTCTGCCCGGGACTCCCGGCGGGCGCCCCCCACGGGTTCCCACCGCTGCGGAGCACGGACTGTCTTTTCTCTCGGCCCTGACGAAGGTGGGGGAAGCGAGCAGCCGGAGGCAGAGAACACAAGTCAGGTGGCGGTCAGTCGAGGGGGCTTAAGGCTGGCTGTCTGGCAGGCGGCTTAAGGCTGGCCGGCGTCAGGGTGCTTAAGTCATGGTGCTGCTGGCTGGCCGGTAGGCAGGCAGGGGGCTTAAGGCTGGGAGGCTGGCGGCAGGCAAGGGTGTTTTTTGTTCTTAATTTGCAGGGGAAAAAACTTATGGAATTGTGCCAATTGAAAATACCCCCCTGTGGCTCACCCTAACACAAAAAAAAGTAACGGAAATTTAATCTACCTTGGTGTGGTAGATCATGAAGCACTCATCGATGCAGAGTCCTGGCGAAGAGGGACAGGAAGGGCAGTGGTACCTGGAGTCCTTCCTTATACCCTTTTTGTAACAGACTCTGCATCTTTTCTGAGGCTTCTGTTTGGCACCAGTGGCGGGGATTGCAGAAGGAAAGTGCCTGCCGGTAAGACGCAGGACATTCTCATCCTGCACGTTAGGGATTGGCTGCTCAAAGAGGATATCACTCAGGATTTTGAGCTGGGACACTAGGAAGGTGAAGATCTTCCCAGTGGCACATTTCTTGTACAACACAAGTGTTGTACATGGCAACTTGGGTGAGGTAAATGGCCACCTTCTTGTACTTGGTCTTACGCAGCACCAGGTACGGCTGCAGACACTGGTCAGCAAGATCTACACCCCCATGTTCTTGTTGTAATCGGTGATGCTCTGAGGCTTGAGCCCCTGAGCATCACCTTCCCCGTGTACACTGACAGGTACCACCTTCTCGTTGTGTATAGTGGAGAGGATATACACATCCTTCCTGTCAGTGTACCTGAGGGCCAACAGCTCCTGACTGCACAGAGCACTGGTAGTGCCGCGCCTCTGCTTTGGGTATCTAAGCTTTTTAGGATAACCCTTGCGGGTTGGCCTAACAGTGCCACATGCGGAGGTCTGCTGTAAAAATAAAAAAGGAAACAAATCTGGGCTGGTATAAAAGCTATCCACCCAGAGGTGGTGGCCCTTATTCAAATAGTGTAGGACCTGCTGTCCCTCCATCTTCCCACTAGTACCCACAGATTGTGGGCAGCCAGGGGGATCAAGGTGACTGTCCTTCCCTTCGTAGATTCTGAAGGAAACAGTATATCCCGTCCCACTCTCGCAAAGTTTATATCACTTTACACCATACCTCGAGCGCTTGGACGGGATATACTGTTTGATGTTCAGTCTACCCTTGAATAGGACCAGGGACTCGTCTATAGCCACATTTTTATCGGGAGTATAAATTTCAGGGAATTTACTTGAAAAATAATTAATAATGGGCCTCAATTTATATAAACTGTCAAATTGGGGGTGCTCTCTAGGAGGGGCATTGGGAATTGTCACTAAAATATAAAAATTTTAGGAGCCCAAAATACCTGTTCCGGAGCATTATTTGGGAAAAGCAGGGGTGGATATTATGGGATCTGTGCTCCAATATGATCGCATAGTGGGCTTTTTCACAATGCCCATCATAAGGGTCAGGGCCCAAAATTTTCTGATTTCATGGGGGTCAGTGGGGTGCCAGGTCTGGCTTCTGCCTCCTTGGTCAGCTGCCTGACACTGGGCTGCATAGATGTTTGTTTGAGCTGCTAGCAGCTCAAAAAACTTGGGGGCAAACATTAAATTGAAAAATGACTTTGGCTCACTAGCATCAATGTCACATCTGATGCCAGGAGTCCCAGTAAAAGCAGGGATTACTGGGTCTATCATATTTGGGGGGACCCAATTATATTGAGTCGGGCTCTCCACGCCTGGCTTTAGCAGATGGACCCTAGCCATCTTCTTCCTCTGACTCGTCATTATCTGACGCACACAGATTCATCAGATATTGGATCAATATCGGACGCAGTCAGTGGCTTCGTGAGGAAGTCATAAGCCTCCTCAGCACTGAAGACACATGGCGCCATTGTACACGACACCTACCTACCCAATTTCTAAAACACTACACTATCCCCAATTCCCTCTAACCACCCACCAAACTAAACACAATTTTATTTGTGTTTTTTTGGGGGGTATTTGGGGGTTTATATATGATGTTGTTTTGCACTAAACACTGCAGCTCTGCAAGATGATCTCTCCCTCTCTCTCCCTCTCTCTCTCCCTCCCCCCTCATGCTCTCTCTCTCCCTCTCTCGTCTCTTCCTCTCTCATCGTCATCTCGTCCACCTATCATCTCTCCTCTCCCTCTCTCTCTCTCCCTCTCTCTCTCCTCCCTCGTCTCTCTCATCCCTCGTCTCTCTTCCCTCTCTGCTCTCTCCATCTCTCCTGCCTCTCCCCTCATGCGTGAAGAAGACCCACGTCAATTGCACGCAGTGTTCAGTCTGCTCTCTCTCTCTCTCTCTCTCCTCAATAACAGGGAGGACGAGCATCTGCAGTAACGGTCACACGATCGTTGTGATTGGTCATCACAGCGATCATGTGACATTACTGACGGATGTGTGGCACTGGGGGACTGCCCCGGATGTGGGGCAGTCCCCCAAGGCTAATGACACACTGGAGGGAATGTATATAATAGTTTACCGGCATTCGTGCCAGTAACTTACAGCTCCCTCATCGGAGTGATCGGGTAGCCCAGCAGGGTCTAGACAGACCCTGCAGGGATACCCTGTCATCCCGTGAGCTACCAGGTCCCAAGCCTCAGTATTTTGTGTTACTTACGCTAGTACCTGGCTTTAAAATCCATAGGAAAACTATTTTCTGAGGTTCAGTGCTTCACTGTGAAAAGCTTCCAAAAGTATCCTATTAAGGGACACAATAGTCAACAGATCCAAAATCCTTTTCAGGCATTTCCCTCCCCACCTGCAAGGCCAGATCTCCTTGTCACTTGCAGGGAAGGACCAATGGGCTTAAAGTGGCTTAGGGCCACAGGAAAACCAGTTAAAAGAATAGACAATTATGTGGGTCATGACATTCTCTAACAAATATAACGTAAATGAAGTTTTGGTTATATGAATTGGCCAGAGCATAATTAAGCTCACCTGCCATGTCAAGGCAAACTCTCAATAGGGTGAGAAGCTACTCTCACCTCCTACATAGTGGGCACACAAGCAGTTTATACGGCTACCAAAACCTTATTAATGTGTTGGAGGTGCAATTAAACCTCCTCCCAATTAACCCCTGGACAGCAAGCTGCAACCAGACAAATAAGGAGCCATCAACCTCACATATGTGCAAACAGAAGAAAAATGCTGGTGCGCTAAGCTAGTCCCAGGCGCACATATGTAATTTGGTTGTAATGAGTGGTTACTTGAGTCACTGTTGCCTTTCGTCATTTCGTCATTTTTGCCCATTCTCCTCTGGCTTCACAAGGCATTTTTCACACAACAGCCGCTCACTGGATATTTTTCAGACCATTCTCTGTAAACACTAGGCATGGTTGTGTGAAAAATCCCAGTAGATCAGCACTTTCTGACCAACAAAGGTTATCTCTAGGCTGAATTTGATTAGAAAACAAGACAGAACTAACAGGGGCAGGTTCATCTTGGCAAGGCAGGTGCTGCTTTTTTGGTTGCTTGATGGTTTTTCCATGTCTGCGTTGCTGGGGCCTTGGCTGCAGCTACCGCCACGTGGGACCTTGATCTTTGGGGCACTCCTTGCAGATGTGCTCAGGATCACTGCACAGGTTACAGGTCTTTCTTGGACAGTCTTTGATCTTGTGCTCTACCACTTTGCAGTGCCTGCATGACTTCTGTTGGCATTCCTCTGCCCTGTGGCCCAGTTGGGTGCATAGTCTGCAGGTCATGGTCTGACTGGGGTAGAAAAGCATGCTGCCAGCTTCCCAGGGCAAAGCTCTGTGGTAGATGCTGTAATCTGTCTGCTGAGGTGGAGCCTGGCCTCAGACGGACCACTTTCCTGTCCAGAAGCCATACTGGTTCAAGATCTTGGTGAGGTGATATGGCAGAACCTTCCCAGGAAAGTTGCCACATCTTTTCCTGGGGTGTGGGGGTTTCTCATGGAGCGTCACAGGTCTCTCCTCCCTGTGAATGGGGCTGTTCCCATAAGAGCAGGATTTGCTGTTCTGAAGGCCTCCCAGAATCTCTTGCAGATAGCCACTAACAATATAGGACATCTCTCTCAAACAACTGGACTCTTAGTCTCTGCTGGGGAAGAAGTCTGCTCTCTCCTGGACTACCTTCTTACTGAAGGTGTCCCAGTCTGGGGTGCGGCCGTCCACCTCCTTCAGCTTCAGGACCACATCTGCCTCATCCAGTTTGAGGGGGCAGCAGGACCCAGAGGTCTGGGTTTAGCTTTTAGTGGCATCCAGCAGCAGAGCTAGGGCCTGGTGAGTCTTTGCCTGCTTCACTGGTCATCTTGCTTGCTCTCCCTGTGCTTCCCTTCGTTCCAGATACCCTGTGCTGCTTTCCCGGCTGTTTGGGAGAAAAGCTTTCAAGAAATCCCACCTCTTGGTCTGCCTCCCCAACATGCTCGCTTTAATGGACAAATTTTGTTGGGATGGAAAACTCAGGACTGGCTTCCCTCTTCCCTCCCTCACTGCGACCACATCTTACTGTCACCCAGCTATGTGCCTGGCTCCCTTCGGACTGATCTCCTCCCTCCGGACTGATCTCCTCCCTCATTGCTAGGGGGCCCCATCTAAACTTAGTGAGAGACTCCAAGATTGTCAATCCTGTTTCAATGTGCCTCTTCAGAGCTCCAACCTCGGCTTCTAGATGGGTTGGTCACACTTGCATGATGCATGATGTGCACTGAGTGAGATCTCCAAGCTTGCTCATACTTTTATGAAGGGACGCAAGCACTTATCTATATCTAGCTTACCTCTGTTGCTGTTACACCTCCCGTGGTGCACAAACTGGCCACTTACAGAAAGCAAGTCACTTAGAGAAATGCAAGCTCTGTGATTTTGGCCACTTTGGACAGAGCAACAGTTAATTGATTCGTTTGCTTCTAGTTTTGAACAATACGTGTCTATTACAAAAACAATTCAAAACTACATGTAATGTTGCTTTTGCTGAATACTTGGTGTTAGATGTGGCGCACAGAATCGTAGAGCTGAGTGCAGATTTAAAAATACTCGTCATGCCTGTGGTCAAATAGGATACTTAAGGGAGACTTGCAGAGGACATCGGCAGAATGTATCAAACAAATCGCATAAATGAAAATTATCACATGACTAAGAGGAAACGCATCAGATTCAGAAAAGGACCGTAATATTCAGCAGTTAACTGTATATACCATGGCAGGAAGGTCTGAGCCTTTGACTATCCAGGTTAATATAGAAGGGGAGATTTAACCATGGACATAGATACTGCGGCTGCAGTTATGACAGTTAAAGACTGGAAAGTTTTATATATTCTAGTATTTCTACAGCCAACTACTTTGAAGCCACAAACATACTAAAGAAATACACTGGTAGGACGTGTCTGCGTACAAACGGAGTTTGAATGATACCTTTTTATTGGCTAACTGAGTAAATATAGATTGCAAGCTTTCAAGACCTCTCAGGTCCCTTCATTTGGCATGTTACCTCCAAGAGGCTTTCCACATTTTTGAAATATCAGTCAAATAACATGGATAAGAGTGGGAAGCAGAACATCAAAAAGTCTAATGCAAGGTTCTTTGATCAGTCAGTAGTGTTACAATCAGAGGTGGATTGGAGTCATCAAAAGGAGGTGTCAGGAGATATTCACAACTCCTAATGGGGTCAGGTTGTTTGCATGTCTGGTTTGTTAATCCACAAAGTGATGATGGGATACAAATTCCCTATCCCGGTTGAGGCCAGCATTTAAAGAGTTAAATTTAAGTATTTAACCTCCCATATTTCTCTCTCCCTCTGAGTTTTGAAAAGTCCCATTAATACAGTCTGATGTCTCTGATACGGTGTCCATTTTGGCAAAAATGTTCTGCCACTGGAGTCTCTGCTCTCTTGTTGATGTTGAATTTGGGTGAATTAACAGTTTTTTTGTGCAGTGGCCGGCCTGTTTCACCCACAGAGGGCTGTTGGACACTTTGCACACAATAAGGTAATCCATGTTAGAAGATTTGCAGGAGAAGGCACCATTGATCGTATGATGTGTATTAGAATGTGGTGTAGGCACCATGTCCAGTGTGGATGTGTGTACATGTTACACCTTCCTTGTAGGCAGGGGCTTTTTTTTTTTTTTGGTGGACTTGTTCAGGGCACTCCTGGTTATCAGTTGTTTAAGATTGGGGAGCTGTCTGAAGGAAAGTACGGGAGTCTGTCGTTGGTGTGTAGTGTTGCTTGAAGTTCTTTTGATATTTTGCGTAGAGCTTCTACCTGGGGGTGGTAAGTGACCACCAGCGGCACACGGGTTCCATTACGATGTTCTTTGTACTTCAGTAATTTTTTTCTGGGAATGCTGGTGGCTTTCTGTATCTGGTTGTCAATAATCCTGGCATTGTAGCCCTGGTTCATAAAGTCTCCCCCTGGCTGTATCGGAACAGATATGGTTGTATGGCCTGGCTGTATGATAGTTTTTTTGTATGTTTGGGGTGGAAGCTGTTGTTTTTAAGGTACTTTGGTCTGTCTGTTGGTTTGCGATACAGGGATGTGTGGATGGAATTGTTCTTAATGCTGGTGGTGTCCAGGAAGTTTTATTTATGTGGGCGAGTAGCTGATTGTGAGGTTGATGGTGGGGTGGAATGCATTTTAGTTCTCACGAAAGGTGAGAAGTTCTTCTTTGCTGGCGGTACAGATTAGAATATCATCTATATAGCGAAGGTACACCAGGGTTTTGTTTGGCAGGTGGATATGAAATCTTCTAATTTTGCCATAAAAAAAAAAAGTTGGCATATTTAGGTGCCATTCGAGTACCCATCGCAATCCTAGCTTTCTGGATGTAGAGGTCCTGTCTACTATAAAACGGGTCTGTATTTCATGAATCCTACTGTAATTATTCAATAACATTTACTGTGAATATATATATATACTGTTATGCTATTAATAACCGCTAACTATTGAGTGTAAAGTCCACACTCCTTGTTTTCTCCTAAGGCCTTAACTGATTTGCCATGTGCTCTGCAGAGAAGAATCCCCATTCATGTTTGAGACCATCTTAAGGTCTTGTATAGAGAGGCTGTGCCCAGTGGATCTCTGGAACCCCATTTCACTTCACTGGCACACAGTTGGTTGTCAATCATGCCTTCCTTTTTCCAATGAAGTGGATGAGACTCTTGGACTCGGGCAATCAATGACTTCAGGTAACACATACCAACTTGAATAACAATACATACTACAGAAACACCCAATACAATAATAAATGGATGTATGAATAGGTTCCCCAGAGCAGTACCCAATGTTTGTTTGAAAGTATTAGCTAACTTTTGCCACCAAGTTGCACTAGAAGTGTCGGTTAACAAATGTTGAATATGTTGAAGTTCTTGTTGAATTTATGTGGATATTCTCCCGAAGTTCTGTAGATGCTGTAACAATGCATGATCAGTCTTTAATTGTTATCCATTGATTCCACGGTGTCTACTCTATAAAATTTGTTTCCATACGTGGAGGACCCACAGTTTTGTTAACTGTTAATGCCTGTAATACTACAAAATCAAACTGGTGTGGCCTTATTCTAACAGGAGTCCAGTAACACAAATCCCCTGTGTGATCTGCTCCACCAAAGTGTACACCATGTCTTGAGGATTTACCTTCTCTATAAAACCTTTACAATATGAATGGTTATGGCAACATGAATGAAATGTGGTTCTGGCTTGGTTAGGTAGGCACAAGATTTTTTGTGAATCTGATACAACCCACGATGTCTCTGTTCTAAAGAGGAACCATTCCATGCCAAATTAGGAAAATTCAAATTATGATGTAACACATGGGGCTCTGACAGGTGAACCTATAGACGGCACATAATACATGTTTTGATTTGTGCCCCCCAGTAGGAATGAGTGATGTGGCTTTGCACACATTACCCTTGCATCCCAACCAATTAACCCATAGCTCCTTATGTTCCAAGGCAAAGTCGCCAACCTCAGGATGGCTTTCACTACCCAAAGGTGTGTGTTTATTCTCCATTGGAAAACGAAAAACACCCCAAAAACATGGATCAGGAACATGCAGATTAAAAAATTTCTCAACGCGTTTCGCCGCTCACTGGGCTTCCTCAGGAGAAATAAATATCAATTGATGTCATCCGCTATGATAATCCGCAATCGTGGTGAGTAAAAATAGAATCAGTTTTTTAATCTGCATGTTCCTGATCCACTTCAATGGACATTTATTTTGAATAGCGACTTGAATTCAACCATCCTGTAAGTGCTTTTTTAACTTGCGCACATACTATTAAGGAAGATACTGCACCATATGGTTGTTTTCTTTATTTTATTCTCCATTGCCTGAGCCATCATCTTAGTCGGTTAATATAATGCACACAAAATCCCAGGACACTTTCCTTAGTCTGTTTAATAACTGCCATCAGTGTGTTGTATGGCCAAACCATGTTCTGTTATTACTCTCAGTCCTATTAATGAATTGATAGTTCTTTGGATATCCTTGGTGTTCAGCATGCCCTGAGACTGTAATGCTGTTGTCATACTGGCTGTCTACTGCATTGACTACACACAACCCGGTTCCTACACCTCCCAGAACTGTCCACAATCCCTCTTCTATATCTACAATATATACAGTATAGGTAATTCTGGAACAATTCTGAAAATGTGTAGATGCTAACCCATCAGTCAGCTTTACTTCCCAAGTAATAAACTGGAAGGAGGCATTTCTAAGGATAGGAATTGGTCTCGGCTCACTAGGACCTGCCCTCTTCCCTTGACAGGTCTGTTATCAGTAGCAGTCGGTGATGGAGTAAAGGCAGTATAGGTCAAAGGAGGTGCTGTAGGATCTAGGTCTCTCCTTCTCATCTATACTCAAATATACTTTTTACTTCCCCACAGTTATATGCTGACACCTCTCACCGTATACCTTGTTTATTGTTTCCTGATTATTACTTTGGTCACTGAATATTCTTTCAGTTTCCTGTCTAGGGAAAAAATTGGGTTATTAAAATTTGATTGAATGTCAACATCCCTACCACTTAGAACTACAGTAAATATTCCCCAATCTGACCATTTACATTCCCAATCATCTTGGTTGCCCTGGTTATCTACCCAAAATCCCAGAATATAATTATTTCCCCAAAACAAGGCGTTCCTGAATGCAGTGTAAAGCTGAAGTCGTTATTTCAGGCCAATAAAACTTCTGTTTTAAGGCGATACTCTAATGCATTTTGTCCAATGTGACCCATAAAAGCATGCGTTGTGTAATGGGTCTCTGCAAATGGCGTGGAACAAAAAGCTGCGCTTGTGGGTCATTAGGATCACTTATAGAATAACCCTTCCTTTATAGAGTAGCCACTAGGAAGTGTTTGGTTCTGTAACAAAAAGAGCTTAGGATCCTTATTCTGTTATTTTAAATCTGGCACTTCCAAACGTTGTGTGCTAGCCTTGGCTACCTAAGTCGCTAATTCTTTGCATGTGAAGTTATATAGGATGAAAAGACCTGCCTCCCTCAAGTTCAGCCTTTCCTATATCTGTTAATTTTGTTGCTGTTGATCCAAAGAAAAAACCCCCGGTTTCGCTCTTTCCAATTTTGCACTAGTCAGGGGAAAAATTCCTTCTTGACCCCAAAATGGCCGTCAGATTTCTCCTTGGATCAATAAGCTGTATCCCCATAATTAAAGATTATATCCCCGAATATTATGTTTTTCCAGGTATCCGTCCAGTTGCAGTTTAAACGTCTGTACAGACTCTGATAAAACTACCTCTGCAGGCAGAGAATTCCACATCCTTACTGCCCTTACTGTAAAAAACCCTTTCCTCTGCCGTAAATCTCCTTTCTTCCAGTCACATGACCCGGCGTCCTATGCATAGTCCTGTTTATGAACAGATTTGCACACAATGGTTTGTATCGGCCCCGAATATATTTATATATTGTATATCGGCCCGAATATATTTATAATATAATGTATATCGGCCCCCCGAATATATTTATATAATGTATATCGGCTCCCCGAATATATTTATATAATGTGTATGGGCCCCGAATATATTTATATAATGTGTATGGGCCCCGAATATATCTATATAATGTATATCGGACCCCCGAATATATTTATATGTTATCATATCCCCTCTGAGGCGATGTTTTTCTAAACTAAACAGATATAAATTATTAACCTTTCTTCATAACTATAGCGCTCCATTCCTTTTATTAATTTTGTAGCCGCCTCTGCACCCTTTCCAGTGCTATGATATCCTGCTTTAGAATAGGTGCCCAAAATGGCACAGCATATTCAAGGTGCGGCCTTACCATTGATTTATAAAGGGGAAAAATTATATCTTTATCCTGCGACAATACCTTACTGGCCTTAGCAACCGCAGACTGACACTGCACATTGTTGCCTAGTTTGTTGTCTATAACAATTCCCAAATCCTTCTCATTTGTCGTTACCCCTAACTCACTACCGTTTAGGGTGTAGGTTGCTTGTGTGTTCCGTACCCCGAAGTGCATAACTTTACATTTATCTACATTGAATTTCATCTGCCTTTGAGTTCCCAGTCCCCCAGTCTATCGAGATCCCTCTCCGGCACAGTAATATCCGGCTCGTCCTGTATAACTTTACCTAGTTTTGTGTCATCCGCAAACACAGAAACATGACTTTCAACACCTATTCCCAGGTCATTTATATGTTGAATAAAATTGGTCCCAGAACAGAACCCTGAGAGACATCGCTTACCACTTTTGACCAGCTTCAAAATTTACCATTTGTAACGACTCTCTGTTCTCTATCTCTAAGATACCCAAGAACACAAATTTTCATCTAGGCCAATTTCTTTCAGTTTGAATACTAACCTATTGTGTGGAACAGAGTCAAATGCCTTGGCAAAATCCAAGTAGATTCCATCCACAGCGACCCCCTGATCTACACTTCTACTTACTTCTTCATAGAATGCAATTAAATTAGTTATGTTAGGACCTATGTTTCATAAAACCATGCTGATTTCTACTAATACTGTTCTTCCCAATGAATTCCTGAATATTATCCCTTAATAAGCCTTCAAATACTTCCCCAACCACAGAAGTTAGGCTCACAGGTCTAATTTCCGGGCACAGAGTTGGAACCCTTTTTGAAAATAGGAACCACATCTGCCTTCCTCCAATCCTCTGGTACAATTCCTGAAAGAAAAGAATCCCGAAAGATTAGAGACAGAGGTTCACTTATTTCCTGACTCAGCTCCTCTTACTCGTGGGTGAATCCCGTCAGGCCCTGGAGCTTTAACATTAATTTTCTTTAGTTGCTGCAGCACCTTGTCCTGAGTCATCCAATCAGTTTGACTGAAAAAATGTCAATTTTTGGGGTTAGTTTTGCTCTTTGGCAATCACCCTCTCATTTTCTAGTTTAGCCCATCTAATCACCTTTTTGCACGCTTTATTGGCTTCCTTATATCTTATATCTGATTTAAATGCTGTAAAAGCCATTTTCTTTTCTGCTTAACGTCCCCACTAAGCCACATCGGTTTCAATTTGTTTCTTTTATATTTGTTTCCTAGCGGTTCATACTGAGAAGTGTACCCTCCCATTTTGTTATTTAGGCTCCTTGCATTAGCAAGCATACACTTAATATTTTCCAGAGTCTCTTGAATTTTATGAGAATTTTTATTAATACATACCTCCTCTGTTCTGATCTTGGTCCACCCCCCTTGTTCTGATCTGAAGCCCCTCTCCTTTCTGTGCTATCTCAATTTTCAAGATCTGTCCCTCCCCCCTACCACTAGTTTAAAAACCCCTCCAGCCTTCTAGCCATCCTCTCCCCTAGCACAACAGACCCTCTTCTGTTTAGGTGCAATCCAGCACTGCTATAAAGATTGTACCCAAGCGCAAAATCAGCCCAGTGCTCTAGAAAGCCAAAACCCTCCTTCCTACACCATGAATTTAGCCACGCATTTACCTCCCTGATCTCCCGCTGCCTTTCTACTGTTGCGCGTGGCACAGGTAATATTTCTGAAAATACTACCTTGGAGGTCCTTTTCTTCAATTTATCTCCTAATTCCCTGAAATCATTCTTTAGGACCTTCCATTTTCCACTGACTTTGTCATTGGTACCAATATGGACCATGACAGCCGGGTCTTCCCCAGCCCCTCCCAATAATCCATCCACTCTGTCAGCAACATGCCGGACCCGAGCACCCGGGAGACAGCAAACTGTCCGGTTGAGCTTATCAGAGCGGCAGATTACCCTATCTACTCTCTTAATAATAGAGTCCCCTACCACCACAACCTGTCTAGCCTTTCTTACGCTCTCAACCCCACTCATACTAGAGGGGCTGTTCCCTCGGCTGTTAGAAGGAACAGCTTCCTCCAGTATAGCTACTCCTGAGCTGATGCACCCAACATCTTCACTCAAGCGGGCAAATCTGTTAGGCTGCACAAGGTCAGGACTAGCTAAACCTTTCCTCTTTCCTCCCCTTTTACCACCGCGTGTAACTGTGACCCAGCTGACTTATCTCCTCCCTCTTCACTACCTGCCCCCACTAAACTCTGCTCAGTGAGCAGCAGACTCCTTTAAAGATTGTCTATCTCTCTCAAAGAACACCCGTCAAAAATAAACAGTTAAAAGTACAGAACTATAGTTCAACAAAAACAGTCCAATAAATAAATAGCAGTATAAATACAGTACCTTGTGGAACCCCTTTTTCTCTTTCCAACTCCTATTTCTTTTTAACTCCTACTTAAAATAGTCTCTTTCCAAGTAGGCTATCTCAATGCAGAAGCAACTCAAGTGAGTTGATTATAATCCACCAAAATTGTGTAAGCAGTGTATAACCCACCAAAATATAATAATTGGAGTGAATACTTGTATTTCCAATTGTGACTCTGACGTCCTTCCGTTTTATAGTGGGGAACGTATTGGCATATAAAAATAAAATTCAGAAACAAATGGCAATCATAGTGCTTTCCATTTTTATACAAAATGTGTTTGAAACTCCCCCCCAGGATAATATACAGCTTGCTCAAACTAAACGGACATAGAGGGGTTTCTCTCCCAAGATCTCTCCTCCGTTCGTATTTTTCAACCGCTTTTTGATCCGTGTAGCAGTGTTGAAAATGAAATGCAGGTGGAGAGGCAGGATGTACAATGAAAGGTTTATTGTGTAACAATGTGCAGTATGCTCACGTTATAGAACTTGTTCATAGGAGTATTGGAGTCTCATTACTCCAGCCGGAGAAAAAGCAGCTTCCGGGTATGGCGTGAAGACGTTGACACGTAGACTCGTTTCGCCCAATCAGGCTTCCTCAGTAGTGTGAATACTAACCTATTGTGTGGAACCGTGTCACACGCCTTGGCAAAATCCAAGTAGATTCCATCCACTGCAGCCCCCTGATCTACACTTCTACTTACTTCTTCATAGAATGCAATTAAATTAGTTTGACAGGACCTATGTTTCATAAAACCATGCTGATATTTGCTAATATTCTTCCCAATGAATTCTTGAATATTATCCCTTAATAAGCCTTCAAATACTTTGCCAACCACAGAAGTTAAGCTCACAGGTCTATAATTTCCGGGCACAGAGTTGGAACCCTTTTTGAATGTAGGAACCACATCTGCCTTCCTCCAATCCTCCGGTACAACTCCTGAAAGAAAAGAATCCCGAAAGATTAGAAACAGAGGTTCACTTATTTCCTGACTCAGCTCCTTAAGTACTCGCGGGTGAATCCCGTCAGGCCCCGGAGCCTTGTTAACATTAATTTTCTTTAGTTACTGCAGCACCTTGTCCTGGGCCATCCACTCGCAGTTTGACTGAAAATTTTTCTCAGTGGCCCTATGTATATCCATTGCCATAGGTCCCTCCTTAACATATACTGAGGAAAAATAGTTATTTAAAGTTTCTGCTTTTTCCTGGTCCTCCTTAACCAACACTCCCCTCTCTGTTATTAATGAACCTACGTTTTCATTCTTTGTTTTTTTAGAATTTATGTACTTAAAGAATTTTTTGGGGTTAGTTTTGCTCTCTTTGGCAATCCCCCTCATTTTCTAGTTTAGCCCATCTAATCACCTTTTTGCATGCTTTATTGGCTTCCTTATCTTATATAGGATGCCTCTGATTCGTCTGATTTAAATGCTGTAAAAGCCATTTTCTTTATAATTTCCTGCTTAACGACCCCACTAAGCCACATCGGTTTCAATTTGTTTATTTTATATTTATTTCCTAGTGGTAAATACTGAGAAGTGTTACCCTTCTAATATTTGTTTGAAAATACCCCATTTTTCCTCAGTATTTTTATCCCTGAAGAGTTTTTGCCAGACAATAAGTTGTAAAGCTGCCCTTATCTTATTGAAATCGGTCTTCTTAAAGTTATACGTTTTAGTATTCCCCATGGGCAATTTCTTTGAGTTTATTTCAAGAGACCATATTGTGATTACTATTACCCAAGTGCTCCCCCACTTTAATGTTAGACACAAGATCACCATTGTTTATCACCAGATCCAGACGAGAATCCTTTCTAGTTGGTGCTGGTACCGGTTGTGACATGAAGGTGTCATTTAACAGGTTCACAAACCTGAATCCCCTTGCAGAACTACCAGTCCCTCTATCCCAATTTATATCGGGGTAATTAAAATCTCCAATAATTAACGTGTTACCCAGATCTACAGCTGCTCTTCCTCCTCATTATTAACATTAGGTGGTTTATAACAGATCCCAACCAGTAGTTCATTTCTGTTTTTTTGCCCCAAGTTGATATCTATCCATAAAGCTTCCACAAATCCCTTGTCTTCAAGATGCTTAATATTTGACTTTAGCTCGTTAACATACAAGCATACTCCTCCTCCCTTCCTGCTTTTTCTGTCCTTCCTATATAACGTATAACCTTTTAAGTTAACTGCTCAGTCATGGGTCTCATCTCACCATGTTACTGTTATGCTTATTATCATTATCATCATCTTTTATTTATATAGCGCCAACAATCTACGCCACGCTTAATACAATCCATATATTCAAGGGGTCTGACAAGACGAGAATTGACAGACTAAGACAAACCGATACATTAGGTGGAGAGAGCCCGGCTCGCAAGCTTACAATCTAGAGGGAATGGGGTGACCAACATAAGGCACAGAGAAAGGGTGAGAGGTAGTGTGGTGGGAGTATCTAACACAAGGAAGTTCTAGCAGCTAAGATGGTGCGGCTTCTCTGAAGAAGCGGGTTTTGGGATTTTAGTTAAATGTCGGGAGGGAGGGTGAAAGCTGAAGGTTCAGTAGAAGTAGATTGCAGAGATGGGGGCAGCTCGAGTGAAATCTTGTAGACGGGAAAAGGAAAAGGTGATAAGTGAGGAGGAGAGCCTTTGTTAGGGAACAGTTAAGGACTGGATGGAGTTTATGGTTGGAGAAAAGAATAAAATTGGTTAGGTTGAGCATGTTGGTAAAGTTTGGTGGTTGAGAGTGATAGGAATAGGGAGGAATATATGGGGGACAGAAGTAGCAGAGTAAACACAGGCAGGTTTCACATATAAAGGTTAGTGTAGAGGTACTGGGATAGCTGTGATGGCAGAGAGGGGTGGGATTTGGAATGGTTTAATGGGGAGGGGTGGGTACCAAAGAGTTGGTGCCCTCTACTGGCATGTTTAAATAGATCTGGTAATTAACTGTCTATATTGGGACAACACTGGGGCGGGTAAAAAGTCAGTTGTTAGTGTATGCTATTGCCTCTAGTTCCCCCATTTTGTTTAGGCTCCTTGCATTAGCAAGCATACATTTAATATTTTCCCGAGTCTCTAATTTTATGAGAATTTTTATTAATACATACCTCCTCTATTCTGATCTTGCCCCTCCCCATCTCCCACCCCCCCCCCTTGTTTCTGATCTGAAATCCCTCTCCTTTCTGTGCTATCTCCATTTTTCAAGACCTGTGCCCCCCCCCACTAGTTTCAAAACCCCTCCAGTCTTCTAGCCATCCTCTCCCCTAGCACAGCAGATCCTCTTCCGTTTAGGTGCAATCCATTTTAATTCAATATTCATACAAATTTAGAAATGGAAATACACTAATTGGCTAATTAGCCTACCGTCTTAAATGTAGTCCTACCTGCGCTTGGTGGAACCTCTTTACTTTGACATTCAGAACACTGGGCAGACATCTACGACCTGTGTCATAGGAATCTGTTCCTGTCTACATGTCTGATGGTTTCCACATGGAAGTAGCATTGACAGGTTTTCAATGGGTTCTATTCTGCCATCTACATCTGTGTACAGCTAATCGGTAACCAACATATACCATCGCCCCAGCCATGTGTCCGTTCTCATTTCTTGGCTTTTTCCACCATTTCTGTTTAGACGTCTGTAATGTGGTGAATATTCAGTGGCACCTGGCTAGGTCACTACCGTAGCTGGAGAATAAATTGCTACGTAGTATGGGCTTGCCTGGTTGCCAAGCTGGTTCTTGAGGGAACGTTGGTAGTAAAAAGCCTTTACAGACTGATTTTATGAATTATAACCTTTTTAAAAGTCTTAACCACATGCTTAAACATACTAGTATCTGTTGATGGATCAAACGCACCAGTAAAAATTCACGCAGAATCTATTAAATGCTTGTTTCGATAAGACTATCAATAGAATATGGGATCGTGGTATTCTTATGGTAAAGCTGTGCTTGAGATTTTGGTGGATGTTTAAAAAGCTGAAAATAGTGCCTAATAGTCCACATCCAACATTCCTTCCTCGGTGTGCCGGTCTTCTCTTTGTAGGTCTTGGTTCTGTAGGGTGGTTGTAGTACCTGGTGTTATAGGAAAATGAGAAGGTGCTCAGACGGCACTGGTGCCGAGTCATTACATTTATTTATATAGCACTACCAGATTCTGTAGCGCTTCTATGTCAATTTAAAATCACACGCAATAACAAACTGGTACAAAGGGAAAATAGGTCCCTTCCTTACTATAATGCTTAAGCTTTTCTTCTAAATTAGAATTCATATTCTGTAACTGGCTGTTTGATACGGCCCACTCTAACTGTGAAATGTTTTCCTAAATTAAATGGGCAACAGAGGGTCATGAAGTCAAAATTGCATTTATTCAATACTGTTTAAGAACACTGTTTTCTGTAAATTCCATTGTTGCAGAAGGCAGGCTGCGATCGAACGCGAATGCCATGAAATTCTGCGCCAATGTGTCTATATGCGATTCGCGGTGATCCTGTTGTGGAGACCTCTCAAACCCAGTGGAGACTCTCTCCTATCTCTCCTATCTTGATTAATTTTGTTCTGTTTAATTTGAATTTAAGGTTCTACTGGAATTTCTTTTCTCGTCAAGCATTATTTGATCAACACCACACTGATCGAAAGGCATAGAGCAAATATACTGTGTATAAAATGCAGAAAAATCCCTTATAGCCCTTAAACCCCAAGGCCAAGACTAGAAAACTTAGCGTCAATGAAAGTGATGCCTTGAGCAATTACTTTGTCGGATTTCTACTAATCCAATTGGTTCATAAAGAAAGTGATGGCGGAAAAGAACGATTCGGCCCAACCTCTGAATACGTTCCTTAATCCCTGGCCTTGTCTTATATCTAGCCTAGCCTAATGCCTATCCCATGCTTGCTTAAATGTCTCTACTGTATTAACATCTACCACATCTGCTGGAAGATGTCTTTCAGGCCATACATGTTAAGATCGTTACTCCAAGTGAATTATCAATGCTCTTTCTACTGCTAATACATCTCCCTATAAAACCAAGAATCTCCTGCTGCTCTATTGAATTGTCTGCCTACCTTTTTAAATTCTCAAATAATTACCCCTAAATCCCTTTCCTCACACGTTGAGGTTAGGACAGTATGAAATATTCTATACTCTGCCCTTGGGTTTTTATGCCCCAGATGCATTACTTTGCATTTTTCTGCATTAAATGCCAATTACCAGAGCTCTGCCCATTTCTCCAGTTTGTCTAAATTATTTGCTATTTGGTTTCTTCCTCCTGGAACATAAACCCTGTTACAAATTTGTCAGTGAAGTAATACCTTTCCATCAAGACTATCACTAATAAAAATATTAGAGAATGGGTCCAAGTAAGATTTACTGGCCTGTATTTGCCAGACTCCTCCCTATCGCCTTTCTTGTGAATGGCCACAACAGTCGATAATTTCCAAATCTCTGGGACGACTCCCGTTACCAATGATTCATTAAATAAATCAGTTAGTGGTTTTGCTAGTACCCCACCGAGCTCTTTTTTATAATAACGTTGTATCCCATCAGGCCCCATCAACTTATTTGCCTTTACCTTAGACATCCGAACTAGAACCTCCGCCTCGATAAACTCACATGCCTCAAATTACTTTTCCTAACCGAGGTCCCCTTCCTTCATTTTCATCTTAAAAAACTGAACAGAAATATTCATTGAGGCCACCAGCTAGACCTTTATCCACTTCTACTTACCTTCCTTTCTCGATTTTAATCTAATCCTTGTTTTACTTTGCTGCTTAGACCTAAAGACCGCTACCACTTCTAACCCCTTATACCCACCCCCCAATCAATAACAAGAGCCATAAATGTAAGTGTTGGCCACAGCTTTATTAACTCATACCAGCCTAACAATCCATATAACCATAACCAAACCTTACAACAACCCGCAGCTGGTAGCCATTAAGCCTAGCAGGCGGTTCAAGACACATAACACCCGCTGGGCTAGAACTCTTGGTTATCAGCCGCCCCCCACAGGACTCTCCCCCAAGCCCATATGGGTGCAGCCTCAACTTCTCACCATTCCAAACGCTGGCCAGAGGTGGGTATCCTCTTGCAGCTGCGACTACAAAAACAAGCGGCAACACCAGAAATAACGACAAAACGTGGATTAATTGTTTTAAATAGCGCCATCAAATTCTGTAGCGATGTACAATGGGTAGACAGGACATAAGTAGTATGTAACATAACAAATTGACTAACAGACTGAGTGAGGAGGGCCCTGCTCAAATGAGCTTACAGTCTAGTATTACACAATAGGTAAAAGTGCCGTTGTTGGGGATAGACCAGCCACATTAGTAAAAGTATTGCAGGAGAGGGACTAGGGGAGGTGATCTGAAGGAATATGGGGGGTGTTAATGTGCTATGTTGTAAGCATCCTTAAAGAGGGTCTTGAGGGATTTTTTTTGAAGGGATAAAGGCAGGCGGAGAGACTGATAGACCGGGGAGGTCATTCCAGAGGATAGGGGCGGAGAAATCTTGTAAGCGGGCATGAGAGCTACAAATCAGAGGAGAGGACTTTTTCAAGATAGGAGTAATGGTAGCATGCTTGAAGGACGATGGGACAGATCCAGTAGTTAGGGAGAGGTTGAAGATGAGTTAGAGTAGGGATAAGGGTAGATGAAAGAGACTGGGTGAGATGGGAAGGGATGGGGGCATGTCGTTGGACAAGAGGAAAGAAGAGCATGTACATCCCCTTCAGTGATAAAAAGGTTTTGTACCGTGTTAGCCGTTGAGAAAACAGGAGAAAAGTAGAGTTAAAATGATACCATTTATTGGCTAAATGAGTTTAATTGTGAGCTTTCGAGACCAAGTTGTTAGGCATTAATGAAGCTAACACAGACTTTTCTAAATACAAAAGCACAATTCACACATTAACAGACTTTAGATAAACACAGAGGTATTGGGGAATTTGTTCAGCAGTAAATTTGTTAGACTGGCAGAGATCGGATGGACAGATCCGGTTCAATCAAAGCATCCTTGGTCAGTTCACTCCCTGGTTAGAGGGGCCATAAAACCATTTGACAGATGCCAGATCCATAAAGGGGTCAAATGTTCCCAGGAATAAGTTTTGTAGTTAATTCGAGTTGTGGGAGGATTAATGGTTGGTGATGTTATAATGGGAGATGAATTCTCTGTCTCCGTTGAGGCCAGTAATTAGGGTATTAAAACGGTATATTAGTTTGATCTCCCATATCTTTCTCTCCCTCTGGGTGCGGAACGATCCCATCAGTACTGACCGCTTCACATCCTGAATGCTGTGTCCAGGCTGACAGAAGTGTTCTCCAACAGGTGTATCTATTGTTTTCTGTTTGATGGTATGTCTGTGGGAATTAAACCGTTTGTGTAATGCTTGGCCCGTTTCCCCCACGTACATCGCTGTTGGGCGTTCGGCACACATGATGAGGTTCACCACGTTAGATGATTTGCACGTAAAGCAGCCATTGGTTTTGTGGTGTGAGTGTGAGCCGGGTATCTGTATTTCATCTGTGGGAAGGATGTGGACGCAGGTCTCGCATCTCTTTTGTTGGCAGGGAGAGGTACCATTTGCTGTTTGCCTGTGAAGGGTGCTCCTCACTATACATTGTCTGAGATTGGGAGGCTGTTTGAATTAGAGCAGTGGGGGATGTGGGAATATCGTCCGAAGTCTTTCATCAGTGTGCTAGATTTTTTTATCTAAAGTCTTTATTAATGTGTAAATTTTGCTTTTGTATTTAGAAAAGTCAGCTAACAACTTGGTCTCGAAAGCTCGCAATTAAACTGTTAGCCAATAAATTGTATTTTAACTATACTTTTCTCCTGCATCCTCTTCAGTGACAGCAGAGAAATGAGTTAATGTAGTGAGGGGAGAAGAGGTCAGAGGGAGGTGACTGCAGATATGTCATCTCTGATAGTTTGAATTTTATTATTGAAGAATGTGGCAAAGTCAGATGCATTAAGGTTAGTGGAAGGGGTAGTAGGGATCAGTCGAAGCAGGGAATTGAAGGTATTAGTCGTTTAGGAAGAGCGGCAGGGTATGTGGACAAGATTATTTAGGTTTCTGGAATGTTGACTGGGAGAGGATGAGAGCACCACGTCGTTATGGATTAAAAACGGGCCACAGCTTTTATTAATATACCATCAATATGTCAACCATATATTATACAAATATAAACAAAACAAACAAATCACATCCAATAATACAACTCTCCTAACACAGTACGAAATTAGCCTCGTTCTTGCCGGTTCCCTCTAACATCGGTTACAACCACACAATAAGTTGGAACTCGCCTTCCCCCCTCGTCCAATGATACTGACAGCCCCCTTCGCTGCCCACAACCATGCCAACCACCAGCCGACCTTAAGCTCGGTGGTCACGTCCAAGATCATTGACCACACAAACCAGAGGTCAGGGCAGGATTGAGCCCAACTTCCCTTCCTTCACCAGTACAAGGATGACCCCAAGGCGTTGGGCCTGGTTAGTAGGAGAGATAGTCTTGGTGTTAATGGTGATAGAGAATTCAGGTTGTGGAGGTGGAAGGAGGGAAGATATTTTTTAGAGAGACGATGTGACGGGGTGAACGAGAGAGTCGATGGTGAGACCAAGACAGCGAGCATGAGGAGACGGTGAGATAATGGCACCATTAACATTAAGGAAAACTGATGAGAAGTTTGGTTTTGGAGAGATTGAGTTCAGGAAACGTGCAGACATCCAAGAGGCGAGACAGCTAGTGACACGATCTAAGACGGAGGGAGAGCGAGATTAGGAGAGGATAGATCTGGGTGTCATCAGCATACAGGTAGTATTGAAAGTGAAAGGATGAGGTTAGTTTACCAAGTGAGGAAGTGTAAAGAAAACAGAAGGGGTCCTAGAACTGAGCCTTTGGGGACTGTGGTGTTTAAACCAAATCTAAAAATATCTCACAAAGGTTCGTCTACATTCAAAGGTATTTATTATAAGGTAACACAGCAAACACATTTATCTTATACACACGCATAGCCAAACACCACAAGACAACAACCCCCTTTTATCTCTCTCTCTATACATATAACAATTCCCTTCAACACAATTTGATCTCACCCAATGTAAAGCCTCTAGATCCGATAATGCTGGGAGCTGACTCTCACCACATCCACCATGGAAGAAAAGGAAAAAAGAACTGAAGGAGTCCATGTGTGGTATTATTATATACCCTTCATTTCACATCACATCCTGTTTCATCACTTCCTTTAGTGAACTGTGGGAGGGAAGGATTCTAAGAACGCCCACCTTAACCTATTCCCTTTGTTTATGGGGACAAGAAAAGTTACCACAGGGACCATGACCGAGAGAGGGGGAAGTGTTAATGGAGACAGTGAAGGTAGGAAGTGAACCAGGAGAGAACACTGTCACAGAGACCAAGAGTTTGAAGGAGAAAAGGGTGGTCCACAGTGTCAAGCAGCAGAAAGGTGCAGTAGGATTAGCATGGAGTAGTGACCCTTGGATTTAGCAGTGAGTAGGTCATATATAACATAATCAATAAGTGTAAAGTGCAACTTATAACACACCTCGTGAAAAAAACACTTTAAATTTCCACTAAAAAAATACAAATAACAATAAACATAAAGGTGTAAGCGCACATGCCCCAATACACAACCTTAGCGTAAATCTGTACATATGCTTGCATAAAATGTGGTATAGGCCTCTCTTAGTCCTGTAAATTGAGACACAGAGATCATAGTCTAACCCATAAATGCAGTAATGATTGTAATGGGGTATAGAATAGACTCACATGGGATAGAACCGTGAACAGGCTCTATATAAACAGCTCCGGGTGCCCACTTGGGGTGTAAACGAAAGGATGCCTTCTTTCTGAAGCCACTCCAGGTAGGAAAAGGATCCACACAGTTCTTTTCCTTCGGGATTTTTTTATTACTTTTATTAAAAGTATATTTAAAAACACAACGCGTTTCGACTTTGTCTTTTAAGTGTCTTGAAAGTGTCGAAACTCGTGTTTTTAAATATACTTTTTATATTTGGGGAAATATAGGTTTTTATACCTAGTTTTCCTTATTTTAATAATAAAAGACTCCAGAAGGAAAAGAACTGTGTGGATCCTTTTCCTACCTGGAGTGGCTTCAGAAAGAAGGCATCCTTTCGTTTACACCCCAAGTGGGCACCCGGAGCTGTTTATATAGAGCCTGTTCAGTATTTTTCTGATAGTGCCCCTTCGATGAGCCCGCCTAACTGACTCTTGCCACCTGCCAAAGTTTTGTGTGCCCTTTTAACTTCATTAGGCACTGGCGGCCGCAGAAGGCGACCCTTTTCGATCCCGCTCGGCAGCTGTTTTGAATGTTGGTGTCAAACACGACTTCTGTCTAGGGGCGCTTGAAACTCGCGATCTTAATCACTCGGATAAAGCAAAATACGAAAAAAATTGTGTGATACAGTAAGACACTCTGGAACTTAGGAACACGAAACTACACTCACAATATATGAGCCTTCATAGCCTCCAAAGATGAATTCCTTTATGTGTCAATCTCTCACCGCCGCGGACATAGAAGGAAAGAAATATATTGAGCGTAGGATGATATGGATGATGTTTCAAAACTAGTATATACGCAGTAAATGGGTGCACTCACATTTAGATGGATATATCAAGCATTTCTGATGTGATTCCTTGGAGTGATCTTTAGTGAAGTTCCTGATGTAAATCCAGTGGATCCCAAGTTCCTCTGAGTCCTGGAAGGATGGTTCCTCTATGTACCGGTGTCAGTGTTTTAAAGTGCAAATGCTTGTGTGAATAGGATATCAATAAATTATGAAATGTGTTTTGATGAAAAAAATGCAAAAAAACAGAATGTTGCAGAATCTTGTATTACCTTCTATTATTTTAAACAGTGTTTAAAATAATAGATGAGCTTTCGGGAGTCCTCCCTTTATCAAGTCAAAAGCATTTCTGACCAAGCAAGTGAAAAACAGTTTAGAACAGTTTAAAACTGACCAGTACAAGTTCTGATACAGGGGTTAAAACAACAAGGTAGAGAATTTGCAGACAAAAAACTGTGGCATATACTGCACAGATAAGGCAAGGGGGGGAGCCTGTAGGAGAGAGAGAAGAGAAGAAAAAAAAAAGGCACAGGTTATAGGAAGTTTTGATAATGAGCTAAGAAGCTCAAATCCACATTAAGTCCTCTGTTTTTACAATCATAAAAATGTATCATTTTGGCTTCAAATGTCTTTCTTTCTTGGGTGTTTTTGAAATTACCTCAGTGTTTTGATTTTGAGGTCATGTATGGAGTGGCCGGTTTGGGTAAAGTGGTGCCCAACTGGGGTGCAAAAGTTTTCTTCATCATGATGGTTGATGGAGTATCTGTGCAGATTCATCCTTTTATTAAGTTGCTGGCAGGTTTCACCGATGTAACACCCTATAGTACATTTGGTGCATTGAATCATGTATACAACATTCTGTGAAGTGCATGAGTATGATCCTTTAATATTGTATGTCTTGTTGTTGTGGGTGGCTGTGTTGCTGGTACAGATGTGTTGGCAGACTTTGCATCGAGCTTTGTTGCATGGTTTGCTTCCATTATCTGTGTGTGTTGTTTCAGTATGTAGTTTGCTACTCACCAGCTTTTGTTTGAGATTCGCTGGTTGTCTGAAGGCCAAGATGGGGGGTTCAGGGAAAATTTCTTTTAACACCTCATCCTCTGCTAGCATTGGTTGCAGATCCTTGATGATTTTTCGGATTTCTTCTAGGGCAGGATTGTATGTGGCTACCAAAGGTATGCGTGAGGATGTTTGTTTGTCTCTGTATTGCAACAGGTGTGGTGTTTGTAGCGCAGAGTTAATTTTCTTATTGATGATCCTGGGTTTGTATCCCTTTTGTTTGAATGTCTCAGACTGATACGGCTACCCTAAACTACTGTACGATGAAAAAATGCAATGAATGGTGTATAAACAAATGTGTAAAATATTATGTGCCAGAATCTATTGGAGAATAAATAAAATATTTATTCTGGGACTCAGCCCTAACAAAATCAATCTGAAAATACACTTTACATGTGTATAAAAGATGATCACGTGTTAAAAAGTTAGTTAAAAAATGTCCGTAATGTCAAGTAAAATGATATTAAAAGCAAAGTTAGTTGGTGATCCTCTACGCATTTCGCCAGTGCGTGGCTTCCTCAGGAGGTATATTTCCGGTTCTGTTGTGTTCTTCCTTTTATGTTCCCTCGGGCGTATCAACCGCGTCTTTTTCGTTCCGTGCGTCTGTTTGTATTATGCGGTATAGCGTCATTACGGATCATTAAGAAATACGTTCGTGTGTGTGGCCGATGTGCAGGTCCTCCTCGGTCTTCCTCTCTACACGAGGGGGGGATTGTATGCCGGGATTGCCTGTGAAATAAAAACGAAATGGTTAATACGACCATGTTTGTTTTTGTTTCGTTTTTCTTTAATTGGGTCTATTGGGTCATGGTCTATGGAGTATACCAATGTGACTCAAGGGATGAGACAATATGATTGTGGAAAGAGGGTATATATTGGAGTGGTCTGGCTTTCCTGGAGGGAAAAAGAAAACCCCCAGGGCTATCCTTTATAAAGTTTCCCTTTCTCAGGGCCATATCCGTCTAGGATACTTATAAAAAATGGCAAAGCATATATAAGGAAGAAAAAAATGTATAATATATAAGGATACAAGTGAAAAGTACCCACACCATGAAGGGGATAGCTATAGACATATAAGTGGCAGAACATGTATAAGGGAGAAAGAATTATGTCTAGGGACGCATAGGAAAAGTGCCAATACCATGAAGAAGCAAAGTAAAGTTTTTCTTCTTGTGTATGTTTATTATATGTCCTATATTGGGTTATACAATTAAGAGATATGTTACAGGGAACCTATATGGCAACAAATTACATCCATTTCCGTCTCTATAGTGGGTTAGTCTATTAACGGTCTTAATTCTTAATTTTGATTTTTTTATTATTGGTCTTGAACAATTAAAGGGTGTTTTTAGGTGTTTAAAGAATGTATAACACATTATATAAAAGACAATATATCTAATTCTAGATTCAGGCCGCCTTTTTTGAAGGTCTTTAGTTTAAAGATCCATTCTGTTTCCCTCTTGGGGAGGTGTTCTGTGTTATCACCCCCTCTCCAATTGGGAGATACCCAATCAATGCCAATGATTTTCAGTGTTTCTAGAGAGAACCGTGGGCATGAATTGCAGTGTTTAGGTACACTGTGTTTTATGTTTTTATTTCTGATGTTCCCTAGATGTTCCAGGATCCGTTCTTTTAAAGGTCGGATGGTTCTTCCGACATATTGTAACCCGCAAT